>JAMZEH010000078.1:1307500-1395000 GCA_024699665.1 Ostrea denselamellosa
TGTTTTGAATGACGTGTCTTCGATTGTGTAATAGGAGAACCTTAAGTCGTTACTAACGTGTATAGAGAATTATATATTCTAGGCAATTCATCTGATAACTTCACTGTAATACGCGAGGCGTTTGAAACCATCTATAATGTTTTCCTACAGACTCGCCCAAAGCCTTGTGAAGACAATAAAGCTTAAGAACATACAATGCCCAGATCACCGAACCATGACCAGGGCCCTGACATTACATACAAAAGACTCCAAACAAATGTTTGAAAAATGTGAGTTTTTCGTTTTTAATCTCATGTGTAAATGTAAACTAGTTTGCGTTTTCTAAATATTGCATTTCATTTAAATTCTAGGTTACTTACTTGAAAACAATCAACGTGAATTTCTGACAAACAGAATGCAAAAGGATCAATTTTGTTTGAAATATCTCAAGGAGATATTTTTGTCCGACACAAAGGAGCAGTTCTGCGGGTATTGTATCTCTGATGAAGTATAAATATTTCAATGTGTACATATGTAGAGAAATATAAACTTCCCCAAGACCCTATTGATAACAATAGACAAAAAAATTCCACCATTCTATAAAACCTCAAAACAGGAATCGATAAAAGCTTAGTTAAAAAAAATGAAATAAAGATAGTGTTTCTCATTCCCCTTAATTCACGCACATGTTTACAACAAAGAAACATAATTTCCCATTCAGCTTAATCCACGCACATGTTTACAATATAAAACCTAAGCGGTACTAATTTAGTTCCACATCCTTACTTATGTATGTAAATTTCACGAAAGTAATGTATTTATGAAATGAGCTCACGGCAGACTATCCTTGCACAACAATGACAAGCTTGGAAAAGAATAAAACTGTTTTTGAAAATTTCGAAGAGGGTACGATTTTCACATTATAAGAAAGAATGTTTTGGACCCTAGGTCAGTGTTGCTGTTTGTAAACTGCAAGTTGTCAAAATTGATGGAGGTCACCGATGAAACAGTGACAGAATATGATAAGGACTTTGTTGCCAGCCGTCTACAGCGAGAGCTACAACACACGGGAATCCAACAATACAACTGTAAGGCATTTTGATCAGATTCCATCTGCTGATTTGAATTTCATGCTACGTCCTCTACTTCGCCCTCTCATTTTTTTTTTTTTTTTGATAAATCTAACAATTACGTCTTTCTCATGTATGTTTTATATTCTATTTCCCAATGCAAAATAGGCAGTACCACGTCACACACAAGGCAGAATGGTTAGCACACAAGTACATGCAATGTAATCGATAAAAGATATCGTGAAATTTATCAAAACGAAAAGTCATAATAATTTTTCATTTCATGAATCTTCATCAAATACAGCTGTGTATGTACAGAACACGATTCCAATATCTCTTTATTCAATTAATTCTTCTGTTCTTTAGGTAATACACGGCGAAACGCTTCCCCTTATTTGAAGGACAATAGAACTTTCCCAACTACCTATCTAATCGGTAAGTGATAAAACTATTATCTTATGGCACGATTAGATATTTTTTTCCAAAGATAACGAACAGTGATCAACGTCATAACACATGAAGAGAACAAAATTTAGAACATGGCAGACACAGAAGCTTGGTCCTGCTATAGGTATTCTACAGTTTAGGTCAGGCAGCCCGTCATCATACATGGTTTCATTGTCAGATACAAAGTACCATTAAGGTTACCCGTCACCATGCAAAGCCTTTATATGGGAAACACAACAAGTTAAGGTTTCGCGTCATCACTCGCATTCAAATGTGAGGTACAAACAGTACAATTAACAATTCTCGTTAACACAATCATAAGTTGAGATGTCTACAATAAAGTTAATGATAATATTTAACTTCATGCTATAGGGGATTTCACTGTTTCATTAAATTCAACATTTCGTAAATTCAATGGTCCTTATAGAGATTTGATTTATAAACAGAACACGGCATGAAATAAGTGATTGCTTTGCTTTCTTTTTCTATGACGTTTGCTTACTCTTAATTTGATACTCTTTGCAGGATTTTTAGATTTATCACTGCTAATAATCTTCACATTTTCATCTCATCCGTCATTCTTTTACTACAGCTACAGACCTGGCAATGGGAGTACAATCCCGACATGACACAGGACAATGTAATATTTATAGTAGTTATAGCGATCTAGTTTGAAAATAGAACTTCCCATTACGTGAAATGCTGTCTGACGTGTTTCCAATCAAGTTAAGGTCGTTCTTGACACACTGCTTCTTACTGCGCATTGCCCCGTTAACCTGATCTGGATGTAGGGGCAAGGCAGCTGTGGCCAGTCAATAGGGGAGACTTACTCCTCCTAGACACGTGATCCCAAATTTGACATCTCCAGGAGTCCGTGTTAGCCCACCTCTCTGATTTGTATTTTCTATAGGAAAAAAAAAACAACGATAGACCCACACCGATATTACACAGTAGGGAAAGATAAGAAAAATAATACCACACAAAACTAAAGCATCACGAACATCACAAGCTAAGTAACAATATAATTTACAGCTATATCAGGCATACAATAGCCATTAAACCGCACCCATAAAAGGCATCGCATTTCATTCGTGAAACTCTGATGTCCCCGTATGACAGCAAATTAAATTTGGAACCCAAAGAAAGATCTAGTCACAATGAATGCACACGGCAAAAATGGGAATGAAAAGGTGAAGATATGTCACGCAATACAATCGTAAGGTAAGAAGAAAAATGCGACCTAAGAAGAGCCTGGTTTGATTTGAAATATAAGGTATTCACCACCATCTAGGTTTGTTTGTTTATAGCCGCCTGAGCAATTTTTCAGCTATCCGGCCCACCATCTAGGTAAAACTGATAACTAAGGTCAACGTTTTCCCCCTAAAGTAGTTGGATCCTAATCCGAACCCTTTAACGTAAGTAATGACTGCTCCTTCGCCAAACATTCGACATTTAGAAGTGTGGATCACGCATCTGTCAGATATGACCTTAACAGCGGAGGTCTGGCGTCGCAGCAGGCGTTGTGGCGTTAGAGAACCTTCACTGCTATGATCCTAAGTGATGTAGCATAGATCTAAATTTGTGGTATTAAACCTGCAGTTAATGAGGTTTCAATATGATTGAACAATTCTCAACTGGACGTGAAACAAACAAATGACCAATCAATCGATCTCCATAGACACGGGTATCTATATATTCACATCGACTGCAGGCAATGTCATTATACATATTATATAAAAAATAATATTATACATACCATATCTTCAATAAATAATCCATGTCGGTGAAGTCAGAGCAGTTAGATTTTGTTTACTGAAACCAAAGTAAACGTTGGGAATCTATTCCCAATCCAATCAAGGAGTACTTATATATTGATTGATTTATTATATATTGTTTAACGTCCCGCTCGAGAAATGTTTAAGTCGCACGGAGACATCACCATTGCCGGTGAAGGGCTGCACAATTTAGGCCTATGGTTGGTGTTTTTGACCTTTGAGCAGGGAGGAATCTTTATCGTGCCACACCTGCTGTGACAAGGGGGCCTCGGTTTTTGTCATCTCATCCGAAGGACAATTATATATATATATATATATATATCTATATATATATATATATATCTATATATATATATATATATATATATATATATATATATATGGCAGCTTTCCGTCAATATTTTAGGCAGCCATAAGAATACATTTCGTGACATTCCAGATTGTAAAATTCCTGGTGTTAGTTATCTTGGGACACAAAACATAACGGAGAGAGGTTATGCTTGTCAAGCTTGGGATCAACAATACCCACACAGACACAACTACGGGACCTACCCAGGAGCTCACGAGAACTACTGTCGAGATTTCGATTCTGACGAACCATGGTGTTTAACAACGAATAGAAAAGTAATGTGGGACCGGTGCATAGTGCCATCATGTGGAGTGAATGTCACAGGTATTTTACACCGCATCATTCGGTAAAATAAAAATATCCCTAATCCGTTTGTCAGTTTAACTCGATAGGGTATGTTACACAGTATCATTCGGTAAAATCAACAACAACAAAAATAAATAAAAAATCAATCAATCAATAAATAAGTGAATATATAAAACAAAAACAAAAATCACTTGCGTGTCAGTTTACCTTCATAGGGTATATAACACAGTTTCATTCAGTAAAAAGAAAAAAATAAATAATAATAAAAAAAAAATGCCTCCGTGTCAGTTTACCTCTCTAGGTTATATTACACAGCATCATTCAGTAAAATAAAATTAACCGTAGTCTGCTTGTCAGTCTACATCTATAGGGTATGTTACACAGTATCATTCGGTAAAATAAAATTAACCGTAATCTGCTTGTCAGTCTACATCTATAGGGTATATTACACAGTATCATTCAGTAAAATAAAATTAACCGTAGTCTGCTTGTCAGTCTACCTCTTTAGGGTATATTACAACTATGTATGTACAGACAGTAGAATGTTTGAATTGGGATTTACGCCGTCTTAACAGTATTTCAGCCATTTTACAGTGGTTAGCTAACTGACATATTTTTATTTCTTTGTGAATGTTGAAGTTTCCCTGACGGCCCCCAGTGAGCCTACCCTTTTTCGAAAATCAGGGACACTACCTTGATACGGGACACCTTTTAACGTCCCACCCGACTGGCATAAAGGTTAAAAATACAGACACATAAATAAAAATACATACTGTAGTATTAATACTCGTCTTCAGACTGTTCACACCCCATCAGTTCTCCACGTAAATTATCGTCGAATGAACCAATTTGTAGTATCCTTTGATTAGGGCCATTGATTGGCAATCTTGAAAATCACCTCCAGTTCAACGCATGGTGCGATCGTTCATTTGAAAAGCACTGAATATCATTTTTTTTATTTGTCAGATTTAAAATAAGAAAGAGACTCAGTGAAATTGTAATAAAGGCCAATACTGTTGTCCGTATCAAATTTTGGCCCATTTTTACATTTAAGGTAAACTTGTGAACTTAAAAATTATTGATCACTGTGTAAAAAATATTGAATTAGGACATCGAAAAAATGCATGCAGAATTGGTACCGTTTATGTTTTATATGTAAAAGAACAAAGCAAAAAAAAAAAAACCAAAAAAAAAAAAAAAAAAAAAAAAAAAGAACACAAAACAGAAAAAAACATGATTGCATCAGAAAGACAATTTTTTCAATATACCAATAGTATTTCTTCCATCAGTCTTCAGAATGAAAAAGAAAGTGTATTAAATTTTCATCGCAAGAAAATATGTAAGTTGTACAAAGGTTTAATACTTGTAGCGAATCATTCCTCATGTGCGTCCATAGATGAACTGGACATAACCAAACTGAAGAACGAAGAAAGGTGTCAATCCTACTGCAAGTAAGACAGTTCTCATGCGATAGACCTGTGATGTGGTAAAGTGTTTTTTTCAAAACAAAATATGTTATTTCTTTTTTCTTTAAGTCAGCTACCAATAGTTACCAACTAAAATAGCTTGAACGTTGGATAGAAATTTATAGAAAAGAACAGGAAATGTGGAAATCACGTGGTTGAAAAGGGGCATTACATTATGGATTATGTTGTATCGTTCACAAACAATTCATTCTATCAGTATGCATGGTGATCATTGTACGCTATCATATTTTGTTTTCATATTTACGATTGCAGCTGGATTAGAACAACTATAAATGGCGCGATATCGAAAGCAATTCTGCAACATGGACGAACCTGTGAAAGCCATGAGAAGAAAAGCTTAATTCATAACAATGAACATCTCCTTTATAGGGGCACATTTACACCTTGGATGTGTAAGTATATTCAAGTTCGTGGTATATCTTAGAGATGACTTTGATGGTACACATAATTACCTCAAGCTTAGATTACCTTCACCTCCGTTTTATTGACGAATGCAGTCTCATGCAATAGGTTCTGTTTTTTATCACAGTGATTTTGACATAATGTTAGGAAGGGGGGGGGGGGGGGGGTGACGTTATAACGAGGAACTGTTTATGCTTAATATAGAAAAATAACACTTTTTTTTTTTTACAATTCCTCATTAAAAAAATTCAATTAATTTTGTGGTTATTGAATATAGTTAATCATTGATAATTCATATTTTGTTCAATCGTAACATTTGTTTGTAGGATTATTATTTATTTATTTCATTTGTTTCTTGTGGAAATTGTGAAGGAATAAAATGCGTGCTATTTATATCTCTCGTTCTTGAAATTATTAACTCATGCATTGACAGCAAATAAGATATATTTCAGATTCATTCCCTGATTTCCCTGATCTCCATTATTATATAAGGATGTCAGTTTTAGGATTGTCAACATTCTAAAGCTTCCTATTTTCATTGGCCCGTGGGGATCCCGGTAAGAATTGATCCTAAGTACTCTTTGTTTGTCGTAAGGATGAGACGGCAAAAATCCAGACTCACTGTCAAATGTCAAATTGTGGGGGGAAGGGGGAGGGGTAATTCTCACACAAATTAAGTAAGTTACTGAGGTTTCTGTAGTCTCACATAAAGTCGGTATCTTGTTAATAATTTAATAACGACCGAATATTTTGACAACTCCCCACTATAGACCTACTGATCTAACAGTTATGAGAAACTATTCTTCGTGACGTTATCTGATATCAGCAATTCAAAAATGTCCTTATAGTGATAATGATCAGTAGATACAACCTGTCACTGGGCAAAATTCTGCCTGAAGAAAAAGTGAACACAACGAACAGTTTTCAATCTCAAAATTTCCCAAAGACTGCAACATTAAAAGAAGGCGAAACACACTTTTAAATATATGAGGTGTGTTTTATACGAATTTTATGTCGCTCTTTGAATTATTTGAGATTATTTATGAATTATTTTATGTACCTTATTAAGATATAGAATTGCATTTGTACTCGCTTACTCCTCCTGTGTATCAAACCCCACATATTAAATGTCCATTGGTTCGAGTTTGTTCTACTCTTAATGTTGTGTTTTTGTAGGGATTATTTGGTTAATAACTGACGTCTTACTGTGCAAAGTGCATGAAGGCATATTTCTGTACAACCCTGTGATTTTTTATTCATGAAACCTCATCAAAAGAAAACAAAGTCTTCCAGCTAAAATAACTATACGTGCAGCTAATTATTCACTTTAACCATAGATTCATGAAATTAGTGACATATAAAATTCGGCACTTTTTCAGCTACGTTAATCGATGAAATATTTAGCAGAGGTGATTGCCATGATGCCTAACCATGTCAAACGTTTAATACCTTGGAGTTTGTGCGGAATACCGGTGCTATAGCTACATTTTACGTAACAAGGAATGCTATACTTGTGTAGCGATGTTCGAGAATGACGCTATAGATATATGTTAATTCCAAGGATGAAATTTTAATCCGCCTGCCAGAAAATATACATCAGTCCAAAAATCATAACCGCCTCAATTCAAAATTTTCAAAACAGTACAGTAGAAATCATGTATTATAATCTGGGGCACGGTGTTTTGTTTTGTTTTTTTTTTCTTTATTAGTGATTTACTACGATTTAATCCATAACGATCTACTTTCCCAGTACAACTTTTCATTGGGTTAAATACTGTCTAAGGAGTTTCATACCAATTGTTAAGTCGTTCTTAGCATGTTGATTCTCACTACGGATTACTCCTTTTACCTGATCAGGAGGCATGGCGCAAGGCGGGTGTGACCGGTCAACAGGGGATTCTTATTCCTCGTAGGTACCTGATCACAACGTTGGTATGTCCAGGGGTCCGTGTTTGCCAATCTAAGATCTGTATTTGTCACAGGAATTCGGAGGTTAAATACTGTTAGTTATCTTAACCTTTATATCATTGCATACATAGCGAATGAATTACATCATACTATTTATCAATATATTTTCAGGTTCGATTTCCATTTTTGACCACAAGGAAGATGGTAAGTTTTATTAGATATGCATATTCTTTAAACATAGTGCAGGAAAACAAAATTAATATATTGATACAAAAATATTTGTTTACTAAGGATCACTGCTTCTTTAATGTGTAAAATATCTATCAAAATGCTGCAAGGAAAAAAGCGTAAAGATATAAAAGAATAAAAACAAAAACAAAAAAACAAAAAAAAAAACAACAAAAAACGGCGATCAATCTCCTAACTATACCAATGATACCAAATTAAGAGTAGTTCAAACTCAGATTTAAAACATAAGGGTGGAATGAGGTGTTTGCAGAGAGTAATCATTCGATGCAGACCCGTCACACCCAACGTGAGCCTACATCTTGATCAAATAAACAAAGTTAAAATTAGTACGTAATGATTGATTGATTATTTATTGCTTTCCGCCACACTCAACAATTTTTTCAGTTATCTGGTGGCGTCCAGTTTTTGTTGGTGGAGGAGAGAACCCAGATACAATGTACCTGGGAAGAGACCACCGACCTTCCGCAAGTAAACTGGCAAACTTGCTCACATAACGCCGCGGCCGAGATTCGAACGCGCGCCGACAGAGGTGAGAGGTTTTGTGATTTTGAGCCCGATACTCTAACCACTCGGCCACGGAGGCCCCTAGTACGTAATGAACGTCCCATCAATTGGTATAAAATACGATAGACAACATCTGACGCAATGCGTGGATGTGCTTCTAAATCACAATGCTATAGCAACCATATAAATTGAAATTTATTAAACTAAGTATAGAGAAAGCACTGGTTGCTCAAAGTTTATTTTTCTTTTCATTACAGAATGCACTACCCCAGAGAACGGATACCCTGACGGTCAATGGGACAAGATAGCTCTTAGTAAGTAACTAAATATTGTGAAAAGATGAAGATAATGTAAGTGATCAATAGCTTGACTCCTATTATGAATACAAACTAAAGAGTTGGGCAAGCATGGGTCCCTTAACATGCCTACTATGGGATCAGGTGCCTAGGAACAGTTAACATTCCATTCAATCATTACAATTGCTAATGAATAAGTCATAGAGATACTTGGTCCAACGCACTCCATCTTACTGGCAATATTTACACTATTTTGAATGTGAACAAGCGGACATACTAGTCAGCTTTGTACATTCAGTACAATCTACAAAATTAAATTTTCATCATGAAGGCAAAGGCATACTGGAGGTGGGCGATGAAAGAAAAATATATAACTGTCTTGAGCCCTACATCTTGGTTGGGTTAACTACAAAGTACGCAATGCGTAAAAAAATCAGTATGAAGCGGATTATCGAACACGTAGTCTGAATCACACAGCATACGAACAGTGATAGTTTTTACGAATTAGGTTCACATCATCGATGATTCATCGTCATTTTCACCTCATTTATGTAGCAATGTTCCATTATCACCTGTATATAGTATTGAAATTCCCCAAGTGATTCGATACGCATGAGCTTGTTCTGCATATGACATTTTTTTTTTTCAAATGGAGGCAGACTACTGACGCAGAAGACGATCTCACGGGGCTTTTGACAATGTCCTTTAAACTCAGAACTTTGCAAATCGTATTGTCTTTATAAAGAACTAGTTTGTCAGTACAACTTTTCATTAGGTGAAATGATGTTCGACATGGTTCATAACAATTGTTAGACCGTTCTTTGCAGATTGACTCTGACATATATGCAATCACATAATTACTCAGCTAGGGATATGTAAGTAATGATATGTTGTTGGTTTTTTTTTTCAGCTATGGTTGGAATATGTCTGGTGTTTTTGGCTGTCATTGGTCTCGCGGTCAGAATCCATCTGTAAGATTATTTTTCATTTGATGATACAGACCATGAACAGTGCTACTACTCCGCCGAGGCGTTTCGTTTCGTTCCGTGTAAACCGTTCAGGATTTCGTGCAAACCATTCACTGCTCCGTGCGAGAATTGTTTCGTTCCGTGCAAGAATCGTTTCATTCCGTGCAGATCATCCAAATTATTTCGCACAAGAATCTTTCTGTGCAAGGAACGTTTCATGCTGAAAAAAACGTTCAAACCACGCCCATACAAATTTAAAGAGCATGTAAGACCGATAATATTTGGGTTTTCTTCAACAAATATTCTTCTTTAATTATGTTCTACTGATTATTTATATGACGAATATAATACGCATTTGTGTATAATATAGAACTCGACCCGGTTCTATATCGGGTTCCTATTTTGGTCTGAAAATTGTTGGAAAAAACACACTTCCTATGTGCAATACGCAGCAACAATTTTGACCTACCGGTAATCTGTGGTAATTTTCGTTTAATATTTGTTGCGGATATAATGGATTCTAAAAAGAGAATAAAGATTTGCAAAGTGATTTTTTTCTTTTTTGGTTTTGATTTCTTTTTGTTATATTTTTTACCGTGCAAACCGTTCAAGGCTCCGTGTAAGAGTCGTTTCGTACCGTGCAAACCATTCAAGGTTAAGAGTAAGAATCGTTTCGTTACGTTTCGTGTAAGTGGTATAGTAGTATGCTTCAAGGTCTGTATGATCGATAGTATATTTAATAAAATGATGAATACAAAATGGCATAACATGATTGAGCAAATTGTTTCACTTAGGATGACAAGAAAACTAAACGTCGAGATAGAACAAATAGAAGCACGGATTCAAAGTGAAATGTTAGGAATAGGTCGGATGTTGATTCATCGGGAGTTAAGACGCATTTTTCAAAAAAGAATGGCCAGATACCTGTCTAATACGGAAGACCACTATCAGTTTATTCACTATCAATTGATGCCGATGGCGAACGATCCATATGAAACTCCACTTCAAAGATCCGCAACAGCTTCTGGAACAGAATATGAAGCTGTTG
Source organism: Ostrea denselamellosa (assembly GCA_024699665.1). Classification (NCBI taxonomy): domain Eukaryota; kingdom Metazoa; phylum Mollusca; class Bivalvia; order Ostreida; family Ostreidae; genus Ostrea; species Ostrea denselamellosa. The sequence goes on from JAMZEH010000078.1 coordinate 1,318,289, forward strand.
CTCGATACGAAATGCGAAAAGAAGGCTGTCTTTGTAGGTATTGCTTGGACGAAGCTGCTAAAGATTCCGTAAACAGATTTCCGGAGGGAGATGGAGCACGTGGTGCAGTAGGGGTGTATGAAAGTCTACAAGAAATTACCACAGAGAAATACTCTTTTGATGGAGCTATTTCAGAAAATCAAACACCTTATTCTCTGCTCGATATCTCGCCTGATGTTTCCATTCAAGAGGGTGAGAAAAAGGCACTCTTCCTTAAAGATCATTCGAAATCCACGCGACGCCGCCCTTCTCGAAGAAAGTCCCGACGAAGAAAATTCGGCATCGATGCTTTTGATAAAGATATTGATTTGATACCATTGGAGCAGATTAAGCAGAGACATGAAGACACCGAAGATGCCGATTTCATCTCACAATTGTTATACAATGTGAAGAAAGAACCGATTACTGATGTTTTCACTGGTATCAGTACATTCAGAATCCCAGAAACATTGCCTAATTTTAAACGAGAAGAGGAAAAAGAATCCATCTCCCTTTCCGAGTTTAGCTTTTTGGAAGTAGAAATCCATGAAGAACCAAATGATCTCATCCATGAAAAACCCAGTTCTGAGAGTGAGACATTGGCAGATGATGGAAAATGCAAGACTATTGCAGGGGCATCTCACAAATTGGTTCCTATTCCTGATACAAAAACCAAGGCAGATGACAAACTTACGACAGCTACAGCTGGATTTTGTATTGCGGAGGTGCACTTTGACAACGAAACCATAGGAGAGGATTCTGACTCATCTGGCTATTTACAGCCAAAGTCAGACAGAGAAGGCAAGAAAGATTATTCAGATGAAAAACGCCCCATCAATGAATTTTGCATTGCAGAGGTGAATTTTGATGTTGGAGATATGAAAGGGTACTTCGAATCAGTAAAAGACGGACAGGAAAGGGATTCAAACGAAAAGGAAACCAGTGGTATCGGTGAATTTTGCATTGCTGAAGTAAACTTTGACGATTTGAACATCGGAGCAATATCTGGATCATCAAACAACTTACAGCCAATTCTGGATACAGAAAGCAATGAAGATAAAATATCAATGGTCCTTTCGTCTGGACTGTGTATTGCAGAAATGAACTTTGACATTGAAAATGGGGAAACCGTTTCTGATACCACAGATTACTTAGAGCCAAATGAATTGGGTTTCGAAACACCTGTTCTGCATGGGGAGGAGTCGGGAAATGGGACATACGAAAAATTGCAGGATGCCACTGACACAAAGGGTTCCATTCCTTACTTACAAGACTTGAATGGGCACATTGCGGAAGGTAATGGTGATGGCTTTGATGTCTGCTTTGCTGATTTGAACAATTTCCAAGATATTTTGTTGGAAGTTGAATCTGTGGAAAAGTCAGCATCAGTGACTGGGTATTCTGCAGACAAAGAGTATGAAGGATTAAGAAATCCTACGGCGACAGACATTATCGTACTAGAGGAAGATCTCAAGAACGATACACTAGGAATGTTTGCTGATACAGGAGTCGATGTTTGCTTTGCAGAATTGCAAAATTTCGAGAAACTGATGTTGGAAGCTGACGCGGTGGAACGGACATCCTCGGAAGATTCACATGAAAGTCATTACGACGAAATTGAGATTGCGGATGACAGAAACCGTGATGAGGATGCTGACCTGATTTCCGAGTGAACACAGGTAAATATTTCTCACTTTTGATTTGCTCTCTCTCTCTCTCTCTCTCTCTCTCTCTCTCTCTCTCTCTCTCTCTCTCCATGTAGTTCATTATGTAGCAACGATAAGTAGAATATCCCTTCACTTTTGTACCAAAATAATTGAAATACTGAAAACCATCCAAAACTGCTAACTTAATGATCTCCTAGCGGATTATTTTACAGAAAACACCTAACGATTTGATATCAAGAGAACCATCTAATGAATTGATATCAAGAGAACCATCTAACGAATTGGAACCAGCTAAACCTGGGTTCAGAAAGGACCTACTATGACTGTAATGTGGAAATGGACAATTTTGTATATAAGCTACATAAATGACTATTTCAATGGAATTATATTAAAGGTTTAGAAAAATGGAAACATTAAAATAAGTAAAACCGTATGTTGAATTGATTTTTACATTTGTTTCATCCACATTTTCTCTAACCAGATATAAAAGTATCACTTCTTATTATAAATACATTTTGTAAGGTATGCAATTAATTTGCCAACAATTGAATATTACTTCTGTAATTTTTGGCCACGTTTTCTGTCTTTACATTTTTTTTTTTACTTCAGATATTTTTATTGCACACTCTAGCTTATATGAACTCAATATACCGATATTGGATTTGTGAACGTTTCATTTTGATCTTTAATTTGGATTTTTTAAGATGGCACGTGTAATTGTCTCCCTCTATCGCACTGTTCATCATATTTTGATTTAAACACTTGTTTGCATGTACAATGTGTGTCGCCATCATTTGTTTTCATTATCTACATGTTAGAGAGCATGTATTGCTGAGACACTTATCTTCATTTAAGTTTTCAAAAGGAAGTCAGCCATTATGATGGTTTTATTATCCCTCCGTAAGAAACGTTTTATTATACAAGTTTGCCTATTAAAGAATTAAACACTCTCATGTTGTGTAGCTTCAACGTTATATGTGCCTTAATTTCTTATTCACAAGGGGGGGCTTCAGGTTTTATATATATATATATATATATATATATATATATATATATATATATAAATATATCACAATGCATTTACAGAAAAGTTCAATGAAATGCTTCTTGAGAACTAGAAGACTACCTCTTTTAAATCAATAGGTAATATCCCTAGCTAAAGTTACTCAATTTTATCCAAAATTAAAAGGGGTCATAGTGGGCTGACAGGACTTAGAACATTATAAACAATTAATGCTTGACAGAAAAGGTAAGCCAAATGAACAGTGTGCACTACAGATCTATAAATAAATAACACCTGCTATTATCCCTTCGTCAAATTAACATTACTGCATGTTTTATTTGTATTATGTATATGACTATTATTGTATTATTGGTATTATTCTTATTATCCCATTTCATGTATTGTCATTATTATTATTATTATTATTATTTTTATTATTATTGTTATTATTGTTGTATGTTAAACCCTGCGGTAGATTTTTCAAAAAAATTGAAAAGTTAAATTATTAAAAAAAAAATTATATATAAATTACTTCAGTACAATATGTGCCTGTGCCACGAAACCATCTATAATACAGCGATTCGAAGGAAATGTTTCGCTTTATATCTTGAAAAGTATATGAAATATAAAACCATTCTATTATACGCATAAATAGTAATATTTGTAAAACCTTTTAATTGGAAAGTATGTTTCAAAAACACTGGTACATACATGCCTATTCTACGACATCTCAGTCACCTCACATTTTCTTACTGACTCTACGTCATGCCCGTCGGTAGCTGCATTGCTTCATATGTGTTATGAATTGGATACGTATATTTCCGACTGTATAGATAATGTTGACAAAATAACATTATCGCCTGTTGTTGTTTTTTTTTTTATTTAGGAGAACGTATAAAGCTGCAAATAATAAATGTTCAAAAAAGCTAAACAAGAGATGTTTTCCGGCTTACCAGATCGTTGAGGCCCTATGATACTACCGAAGGGTTAAATATTTTATTTCAATTATTATTATTATTATACTCCACGTTTTTTTATCTTATTGCAATTATTGAATATTTTATTTCACTTATTATTATTATTATTATTATTATACTCCACGTTTGTTTATCTTATTGCAATTATTGAATATTTTATTTCACTTATTATTATTATTATTATTATACTCCACGTTTGTTTATCTTATTGCAATTATTGAATATTTTATTTCAATTATTATTATTATTATTATATTATCCCACGTTTGTTTATCTTACTACAATTCTTATCATCACTATTATTTAAGAAAAATATCAGAAAAATGTCGACTATTTAGCATCGTATCTACAATAAAGGCTTGACAACGACTGACTTATTGTTATCATTCTTCATTTAATGCACTCTTTTAAGAAAAAGAAATGTACAATTCTCCGCCTGGTTACTCCTCGAAGAATATCCCAACCTGGTCAATAATTGGTATGTAAATTTAAATGACGGACTGCAATTATCAATCAACAGAGGCATGGTTTTATAAGACAGCATTTACCGCAGACACTGAAATTCTGTTGGAAGCCGATTGGGTCACATGTGGGCAATGGACTATCCTGTTAGAAAACATAAATTGAAACAATGAATTTTATTGATTTTCAACCATACACTGATGAATTCTGAACAGTCAACATTTTCGTGTTACCACCCATTGTCATGTAATGTCAAACGTTGCTACATTCTATCACACTGAAGGGTGTGGATTTATCATTCGGAGGGCGATGTTTTTAATCAAATGATTCTTAACCAAAAGGTCAACAACTTTATTTGAGAGTACAACATTGTAATTCATTGATATTTCGGTATCTAAGTGTAACTGGTATTACTTGGTTTTAATTAATTACAATTATACTTTAACTTGCGCTTGCGTTGTGTGAAAGTTTGCATTGTATGTGGGCTTTATGTACTTTTTGACATACACAGATTGACTAGTGACTATTATTTACTACGTCACACTCCCGCCAAATCCTCACCTATAGCACACTCTTGAAGGAGACGGATCGTTATACTCTGTAAAGTGTATAATGATATTATAGATCCTGAGAACTTGGTGTCCCAGTTTCTGTTATCAATAAATCAAAGAGCAATATCTGAACCTTATACCCAAGGAGTTGTGATGTCTGATTGATACCACAGGCTACATATATAACCCTCCCATTGACTTGGTTAATTATAGGGGATTTTATATCATCCGGTTTTATCACGACGACATCAAGGAGGCAGCTACACTCGGTATAGTACGTGTCTTTGTGTTATCAATGCAATTATATTTGCAAGAGAAATCATATCAATGAACGCCTAGATAGACAAAGAGGATAAAAACAAGTCATACAGAGGGGGTATAATGTAGATGTCATAAAGGTTTCTTCATAAAATGTTGTATTGGTGTTTAGGAAGTGCTTACTTTTCTACGTGGTCCAGTAAATGAAGTAAAAGAAAAATCCACACAAGAAACAAAGTAAGAATCAGTTACAATAGGTTATCAGTACGCCTTGTTTGTCATATGATGCGATCAAATGGGGCGGCCTTTCGGATAGACCGCGGGAATGTTTTAATGATTGAGACATCATTAAATTGAGGAAGCTGGTTCAAAGGTTCGATGACGTAGTTGAAGATTTGTGTATTCAGACATTAATTAGTAATTTCTGAAAATGGAATAGAGATCACAGTTTTCAACAAAAATCAATATCCAACCCGCAGGTGACGTTATGGGCGATTTATTAACAAACAGGGATGCGAATATGGAATGTACATAGTATGTTATCACTGGTTACACTAGACATAAAACAAGGATCACTGCCAACGGCAGATGACCCTAAACAATGTTCATTACGTAAGTACTACTTCACAATAACTACTTAACACCACGCGAATATATGTTCATAATAACCTCCAAGCACCATGTATGACGTCACAATAGCCTCCAAAGCAACGGAAGTATGTTCTGAAGATAACCGTATACGTATTAAACTAAAGTTAAATATCCAAGACAATCAAACAGCACTAAATTATCACAGAGTCATACATATATCCCACATAACACGTATTCATACATATACAGTACAAGGCCATAATGCAATACGCAAAATGGCCGCTGCAAATAAACGAAGTTACACAATATGTCTATACATGAGCGTCATATATGACGTTACAGGTTATAAGAACTTCCCTGTATCTATCATTAAAATCAAACCATATGTCAAATAAAATGGCTCCGAGGGGAAAAGACCCGTCAACAGAGCAAAAGCAGACGATAATCAATATGACTGAGAGCGGTTTTAGTAGCCGGGGAATTTCGGAAATCATTGGAATAAGTCCAAATTCTATCCAGAAGATTGTAAGATGAAATGTTGACAGGGATTCTCTGGAAAACAAAGAAAGACCGGGCAGAAAACGATTAGTAGGCGAAAGAAGTCATCGTGTCCTGTCAAGGTTGTTAAAGAAAAATCGCCGTCAGACTCTGTCAGACTTAACTAATAAATTTAATGAATCAGTACGTGAGAACGTTTCCAACAAAACATTGAGGAGGTTGAACGAGCAGAAATACCAGCGGTGCTCAGTTACAAAGAAAATAGCGATTTCGAAACCCAACGTCAAAACCATGTTTCATGGTGTTGATCAACGTTAGGGTGGACAGTGGAGGAAAACTGGAATCAGGTCATATATAGTGACGAGATGAAGGTTGTTTTAGACAAAGACAGAAACATTTGCGTCTGAAGAAAACATTTCGCCTGACTGTCTTGGAATCTTCAGCGGCCATTCACCCCGCTCCGCCATATGGGCAAAGTTCTTTTTTTATTATTATGTGCCAAATTTCTTGAACACTTTTTTCATGTATAAAACACGTTCAAAAGTACTTTACATCATAATAAAATGTCGTGTCATATAAAAAATACCAAACATATCAAACATATTTTTTTTTTCATTTTGTTTAATTTCTTTATTTATTTGATTTTCTTTTCTTTTATTTTTTTTTTATATTATTTTTAATTTTTTTTTTTTTTTTTTTGATAAGTAAGTTTAAATGAGTCCATGAATTACACTATAATCTAAAACAGTTTAAAATTGTTAAACACAGTGCTAGATATTACATGTAGTAAAATCAGTCTAAATAAAATTTTAGGAACAAGTGCGTTTTTAGGGCTCTCTTAAACACGGGCAGGGATGTGGAGTTTCTTAGTGTGTTTGGTAGGACATTCCAGAGTTTTGGTGAAGTTGCCATGAATGCACGATCACCATACGTCACAGTTTTCGTTCTGGGGGTCCATGTCTTTCAATAGTATTGGACCCGGTACCTGAAGTCAAAAGAAATATTAAAAAAATATATATATATTTCGGTCCTGTATAATCATTTGTGGCCCCTTAATAAAGGCAAAGGGTTACATAACCAAGTACTAGTAAGGTAGGGTACATTTTGATTTATTTTGGTGGGAAAAAAAAACACAACCAAAACACGAGTTATGCTTATAGAATTCATTTACGACGGGCAGTTTGCGTACTGTATTACAGCCAGGTAGTGTATCACACATAATATCATATTCTTACACCTAAAATACGTAATGAAACATGTTTATATGTACCATACACAACGGAGCATATTTTACGTGTATCGCATGTTAAACATAGCAAATGTTCTGTGTATCATTCATGATTATATTAGGTACATAACAACTTCACATTCACATTATTAGTAACATAATATATTCAATAACATGTAAATACAAACACAAGCACACACAAAAAATATCATAAATATAAAGACTGCATCAAAAATCCATACAATACACAGAGATGTTTAATGATTATTGTAGTGACACATATGTAACATATAAAACACCCCCATATCAACTTAAGATAATACTACAATTTAGTATTCCTAAAAAAAGAATCACAGATCACAGCCCAACGGGCCTGGATTTCAAAATCGCGAGGATCAATAGGACATGGACAAACCATGAAATGCACAGATATTTATTTACATCATTCTGTTTCACGAGACTCCAAGCTAATGATATCTCAAGACTTACAAACATTGTTTCTCAAATTATTCTATTAATTAGCTGTCATAATAACATGACGGTTTATATATTACTGTGTTCCGCGTCAAACGTCCGTGCAGTAGAATCCTCGCTGTGGTATTTTAGATGTGAAATTACAGTATGTAGTCTGTTTTATAAAACTGATTTTTATACAGCTGGTATTTGTTACAACCATTTAGGGCTATCTTAGGGCCACAATATGGGGTCATTCTTTTTATAGGATTAAAAATTGAATAAAAAAAAACCTTTTAGAAATCATAACAGCTGAGCAACGACAAGGCCAGGGGATTCAGGTGAACGATATGGCCTCTTGTTTTTAAAACGAATTATTACGTTTCAATTAACAAAATGGAGCAGGTGGGGAGTTAAGCACTGCACTTTTATGAATTTGAGTTAAAAATACTAAGTGTAACACAAGATAATTACGTAAATTGCTTTATCAAAATAAGCAAATTATTATAATATCATTATAGCGGCAGCTCAGTGGTTAGAACGTTCGCTTCGTAATCAGGAGGTCGTGAGTTCAAGCCCCGTCAAACCACGGTAGGCGTTGGCACGTTAAAAAACCCTCACTGAGCCCTGAGCGCTAAGCATAGGTCTAAAATTGTGGTATTTCACCTACAGCTGGTGACGTCTCAATATGAGTGAACACTTTTCAACGGGACGTAAAACAATTAATTAATCAACTAATCAATAAAATAACATTAGATATTTTCTGTAAGTATTTGTCCTTAAACTCCAGCTAACAACATCTTCACACTTTCTGCGACACTTTCTTGAATTTACGATTTAAAATAAAAGAATACTTTAGTAAGCCCCTTTGGTCACCTTGGCCAGACACTTGACGATCTTTTTTAAAAAAATTTACTGAAACAACAAGCAATCTCATGAAAAGTCTTCAAATAAAATTCCAATCAAGAACTGAATCCCTGGGAGTGTAAAACATCTTTTTCTGGTTAACTGTTGAATCTGTCTCTGAAATAAGTTCTACAAGAATATTGCAATGCATTATAAAACGAACAAATATATACATGCACACCATATAATCCTTGCCATGTAAATTGTGCATATTCAGTTATAATGTTATAAACAATCTCAAAGACTTGGTTTCCAGAAAAATGAAAATTATTGAGCTCACTTGTGATCTCATTCTCACTTTTGCACTATCTGTTCCTTTGATTAAATTCAGTCCAAGTTCCACAGTGAGCTCATCTACATTTCATAGTCCCAGTGTCTGGGGATAATGAACCTCACATCTAAACAAACACGGATACATTCCATGTAAATGTCTGGCTTTAAAAAAACACACACTCAATTTCACATGATCTCAAATCTCTACTATTATCACACATATTTTCATAGGATCTCAAGTCTCTACAACTTTTATCACATTCAATTTCAAAAAATGCCAAGTTTCTACAACGTTTATCACACTCGCTTGCACATAATCTCCATTTTTTACTGCTTGTATCACACTCACTTTCACAGGATCTTAAGTTCATATAATTTTATGAAACTCAATTCTATACGATATCTAATTATCACACTCATTTCACAAAATATCCAGTCTACATGGTCATTTATCACATAGAACCATTTAAAAATATTTTTCACCGTCACTATGACTACAAGCATTCACCATCTGACCTTGAAACTGTATATTTCCATGGGATTCAAGGTCAGATCACTGTCTAGCGATGTGGGACCTTTGTCGTGTAGCAATGTTAAGGACACCCGTCGGATCTCCTTCACCCCTAGCGTGTCACTAAACAAATCCCGTAATCGGACCTAAACAAAGAATTTAAGATAATACATGTCCCCGGCAACACATTGTTACTGTTTTAATACAAACTGATAGAAATTTTTAATTACAGATCAGTGAACAAATGTATATCCAATATTTAGAGCTTGATATCTGAAAATACTCGGTGTACAGCCCTAAACAAGGCATCCTATAATTCTCTGTATCTAAACCTAAGTGGTGTTTTCAACAATTTCCCATGTACAACCACCCCATACTTCCTTATATACCCCATACTTCCTTATATGTTCCATAATTCCCTACATCTAAATAATCTATCCCATAATTCCTTATATATCCCACAATTCCAAATATCTAATTCATAATTTCGGTATCAAGTAGCCCTGTGTGTTACTCCTTGCTTGGCATATGAGGTGACTAAATGGGGCAATCCTTCGGATCAAACCGCAAAACCTAAGGCCCAGTGTCAAAGCTGGAGTGGCACAGCAAAGATCCCTCCCTGCTCAAAGGCCATCAGCCCCATGCAACATCTCCCACAATCACTTACCTTTCCCTGTGTATCAGTGCATGGTAACCCATGGGTTGTAATCCCACAATCCAGTCCTAGCCTGTGTAGTAGGAGTGCTGAGTCATCACCCCGTGTGATTGGTCCATCGTAACTCTGCTGTAAGGACCGAAGATTGAGTAGGTGCACATCACATGGTAAAGATCGAGACAGGAAGGATTGGTGGGAAATCAATGGCGGTACAATGACCGAGCTTTTCTGAGGAAAAATCTGAATGTTGTGGACTAAGTGCAGATAGGTCATGTGAGCTTGGAGTGAAGGAAAACCATTAGTTTTGTCCTTGACCTATAAAACAAAATAAGTAAGTCAGTTACAGAGTTTATCTGTCTTATAGTGCTAAGGTAACATTGTATTTCTTATGTGTTCCACTCGTTAGCTTTACAGTGACAGAAACACTAATTATATAACACTAATCATAAAACACTAATCATAAAACACTAATCATATAACACTAATCATAAAACACTAATCATAAAACACTAATCATATAACACTAATCATAAAACACTAATCATATAACATTATTCATATAACACTAATCATATACCCACTTGTACTTTAGTAGCTTCAGAGTTTCCAATAATTTAACACTAACTGTACAGTAACTGCTACAGTACACTAACTGTACAGTAACTGCTACAGTATACTAATTGTACAGTAACTGCTACAGTACACTAACTGTACAGTAACTGCTACAGTACACTAACTGTTACAGTACACTAATTGTATACTAACTGTTACAGTACACTAATTGTACAGTAACTGTTACAGTACACTAATTGTACAGTAACTGTTACAGTGCACTAATTGTACAGCAACTGTTACAGTACACTAATTGTAGAGTAACTGTTACAGTACACTAATTGTACAGCAAATGTTACAGTACACTAATTGTACAGTAACTGTTACAGTACACTAATTGTACAGCAAATGTTACAGTACACTAATTGTACAGTAACTGTTACAGTACACTAATTGTAGAGTAACTGTTACAGTACACTAATTGTACAGCAACTGTTACAGTACACTAATTGTAGAGTAACTGTTACAGTACACTAATTGTACAGTAACTGTTACAGTACACTAATTGTAGAGTAACTGTTACAGTACACTAATTGTACAGCAAATGTTACAGTACACTAATTGTACAGTAACTGTTACAGTGCACTAATTGTACAGCAACTGTTACAGTACACTAATTGTAGAGTAACTGTTACAGTACACTAATTGTACAGCAAATGTTACAGTACACTAATTGTACAGTAACTGTTACAGTACACTAATTGTACATCAAATGTTACAGTACACTAATTGTACAGTAACTGTTACAGTACACTAATTGTAGAGTAACTGTTACAGTACACTAATTGTACAGCAACTGTTACAGTACACTAATTGTAGAGTAACTGTTACAGTACACTAATTGTACAGCAAATGTTACAGTACACTAATTGTAGAGTAACTGTTACAGTACACTAATTGTACAGCAAATGTTACAGTACACTAATTGTACAGTAACTGTTACAGTACACTAATTGTACAGCAACTGTTACAGTACACTAATTGTAGAGTAACTGTTACAGTACACTAATTGTACAGCAAATGTTACAGTACACTAATTGTACAGTAACTGTTACAGTACACTAATTGTACAGCAACTGTTACAGTACACTAATTGTACAGCAAATGTTACAGTGCACTAATTGTAGAGTAACTGTTACAGTACACTAATTGTACAGTAACTGTTACAGTACACTAATTGTACAGTAACTGTTACAGTACACTAATTGTAGAGTAACTGTTACAGTACACTAATTGTAGAGTAACTGTTACAGTACACTAATTGTACAGTAACTGTTACAGTACACTAATTGTACACTAACTGTTACAGTACACTAACTGTTCATGATTGAAAATTAGTCATTTACCGGTGGAGCACTGCGGGACTCGAACATAAGTCTGAATCTGTTTGGGGTGAGTGTGTTGTCTCGGACACCTTGACCCAGACCTCTCATGTCGTCCTGATTCAGGGTCCTATCCAGCATCACCTGAATCTCCCCTGTGAAAAATATGCATCTATAAACATACAGACAAGTGTAAGTACGTTACACAGAGGCAATCCTAGCTAGTTCCCACAGAACTTACTAGAAGTTTTATCACATTTGAAGATGAATTATATTGCCCCTGTAGATTGTAGATATTGAATTATATTACCTTTTGTTGATACTAGATATTGAATTGTATTACCCTCTGTGGATACTAGATATTGAATTGTATTACCCTCTGTGGATACTAGATATTAAATTATATTACCCTCTGTGGATACTAGATATTGATCCATGTATGCCCTCTGCTGACTATTATGTTGACCAATATGGACTGTGAATATTGTGAGAAATTGCTAATCTCTGTGAACTAAAGAATGCTCAATCTGGATTGTGAAAATTGAGATTTGTTGTTGTCTGTCAGCTGTGAATGCTGAGTAGTGTTGTTCCGTGTAGGCAGTGAATATTGAGATATGTTGCCCTCTGTAGGCAGTGAATATTGAGATATGTTGCCCTCTGTAAGTTGTGATTATTGAGATGTGTTGCCCTCTGTAAGTTGTGCATATTGAGGTGTGTTGCCCTCTGTAAGTTGTGAATATTGAGATGTGTTGCCCTCTGTAGGCAGTGAATGTTGAGGTGTGTTGCCCTCTGAAAGTTGTGAATACTGAGATGTGTTGCCTTCTGTAAGTTGTGAATATTGATATGTGTTGCCCTCTGTAGACAGTGAATATTGAGATGTGTTGCCCCCTGTAGGCAGTGAATGTTGAGATTTGTTGCCCTCTGTAGGCAGTGAATATTGATATATGTTGCCCTCTGTAGGCAGTGAATGTTGAGGTGTGTTGCCCTCTGTAGGCAGTGAATGTTGATTGAGATGTGTTGCAATCTGAGCAGGACTATAAATCATTCCTTTTAGTCACTGGTTACTTTTTCTATCAGCTTAAATTTTAATGGTCAGTTGATAACTTTGACTGTCCCTTCAGACCAGTGGATATCAAAACGACTAACGTAAATTCCCTGTATAATGCTAAGTCTTGTTTATTTAAACTAGCATCAGTAGTGGGTTTTAAAATATGTTGTAATCTTATTATTCCTATCTGTGTTTTTCACCCAGAAGCTTAAAAATATTTGATATCATCTTCACCTTTTTTTGTCATTTGTGAAAGTACAATGTCACTAGTTACATTAGGAAAGATCACAAATTGTAAATCAGACGGATGACTCCAAGAAACTTTTAACTGTGGATGCAGATATAGTAACTTGGAACTCCTCTTGTGGTTCATACCTTTCTGTGAAGCCTACAGGAATCGTCCGAAGACTGCCGATTGTATACTCCATTTAAAACAATTCATTTTAGAACCATTCGGGAATTTATCAACATTGTTTTACGCCATAGTACAACTTCTCAAAAGTGAAATCAAGGAATTATTTTGAATGTGATAAAAACCTGGATGCTCACACTTCTACTATTTACTACCCTGATCGTTCAGGAGTTCTAATAAGCATCTAAATCAACTAGCCCCACGGGCATGTGCTCTTGACAAGGCACTAGCCCAAATCCATAATTCCCTGGTCCCGGGCCATCAATTTTTTCGAACCCTGCTGTAGTCTGTGAATACTGAAATGTGTTGTTATCTGTAGTCTGTAAAGACTGAGATGTGTTGCTCTCCATAGGCAGTGAATATTGGGATGTGCTGCTCTCTGTGAGCTGTTAATATTGAGATATGTTGCTTTCTGTGATCTGTATATGTTGGGATGTGTTGTTTTCTGTTGATTGTGACTACTGGAATGTGTTATGTGCTGTAAATACTGAGATGTGTTGCCCCCTATGGACTCTGAATACTGAGATGTGTTGCCCTCTGTAGAATATGATTACGGTATGTCTGTTGACTATGCATATTGAGGTGTGCTGCTATCTGTGCTCTGTGAATACTGATGTGTTGCTTTGTGTCGCCTGTAAAAACTGAGATATGTTACTGTCTTTGGACTGTGGATACTGAGGTGTAATTCCTGTTATGAACTGTGGATATTGGGATATTTTGCTGTGAACACTGTGCTGTGATGTTGTTTGTGGGCTTTCAAATACTGAGATGTGTTGCTCTCTGTGAGCTGTGAATATTGAGATGTGTTGCTGTCTGTCCGCTGTGAATACAGGGATGTGTTGCTGTCTGTCAGCTGTGAATACAGGGACGTGTTACTGTCTGTCAGCTGTGAATATCGAGATAAGTTGGTCTCTGTGGGCTGTGAATACGGAGATATGTTGCTGTCTGTGGATTGAATACACAGCTGAGTTGCTGTCTAGGCTGTGAATACCGAGATGTGTTGCTCTCTATAGTCTAAGGATATTGAGATATGTTGCTCTCTGTGACTTGTGAATACTGAGATGTGTTGCTGTCTGTGTCCTTTGAATACTGAGATTTGTTGCTCTATGTGACTTGTGAATACTGAGATGTGTTGCTCTTTTTGAGCAGTGAATACCAAGATGTATTGCTGTCTGTGTGCAGTGAAGGCTGGCATGTGTTGCTCTATTTGTGCTGTAAATACTAGATGTGTTGCATTTGCTGGACTGTGCTTTATTTATACATAGTCAATATCTTTATATATTACCTGTCTGTAAGCTGGCTACTCCTAGTGACTGTGCAGTGAGTACACTGAAGCGAGTTTTATCGTCCTCGATGAATGCCATAGCTGGCATCGGGTACACGTTGGCTTGAGTGGGCAGCTTGTCAAATGTTTTATGTTTGATCATCTGTATCAAAAACAAAAAAAAGAAATCTGAAGATTGCCTAATCAGCAAAATATATCTCATCTGTTTACGTCTGCCTTATAGCCTGAATGTTTGATACTGGGTTAAGTCTATTTCGACTATTTATGTGGAAAGCTACATCCTATCTGTAACCATCCATCACCTACTGACTTAGTGATAGTGATCAGAATGATTGATTGATTATATATTGTTTAACGTCCTGCTCGAAAATCTTTCACTCACATGGAGACGTCACCATTGCCAATCAAGGGCTGCAAAATTTATGCCTATGCTCAGCACTTAGGACCTTTGAGCAGGCAGGGATCTTTAACATGCCACACCTACTGTGACACATGGTCTTGGTTTTTACGGTCTCATCCGAAGGACCTCCCCATTTAGTTGCCTCTTACGACAAGCAAGGGGAACTGAGGATCTATTCTAACAACCCGAATCCCCACTGAGTGGTAGTGATCGGTGATTATTCACTAAGTGAGAGAGGGCTCACTGACTTAGTGATTGTGATCAGTGATTATTCACTAAGTGATATAGGGGTCACTGACTTAGTGATTGTGATCAATGATTATTCACTAAGTGATATAGGGCTCACAGATTTATTGTTTGTGATCAGTGATTATTCACTAAGTGATATAGGGTTCACTGACTTAGTGATTGTGATCAGTGATTATTCACTAAGT
This sequence comes from Ostrea denselamellosa, assembly GCA_024699665.1. NCBI lineage: Eukaryota > Metazoa > Mollusca > Bivalvia > Ostreida > Ostreidae > Ostrea > Ostrea denselamellosa. The sequence continues at coordinate 1,333,853 of JAMZEH010000078.1, forward strand.
GATATAGGGCTCACTGACTTAGTGATTGTGATCAGTGATTATTCACTAAGTGATATAGGGCTCACTGGCTTAGTGATTGTGATCAGTAATTACTTATAAGATGACGGTCAGTGATGGATACCTGGAATCCGTTGAGGTCCGTGAAGAGCTCTTTGTCAATGTTACGAATATCAGTGGAGATTTTGACAGCAAGTTCATAGTTTGTCTCCTTTCTAACATCCACAAGGTTATACATGTCCACTGTTTTCCCATCAGTACCTACAATATAGTATCTAATCAGTACATAAAACATAGTATCTAATCAGTACATACAACATAGTATCTAATCAGTACCTAAAACATAGTATCTAATCAGTACCTACAACATAGTATCTAATCAGTACCTACAACATAGTATCTCCTCAGTAATAAAACATAGTCAGTATCTAATCCGGACATACAACATAGTCATTATCTCATCAGTACCTACAACATAGTATTTCATCAGTAATAAAACATAGTCAGTATCTAATCCGGACATACAACATAGTCATTATCTCATCAGTACCATAAAACATAGTATCTTCTCAGTAATAAAACATAGTCGGTATCTAATTCAGACATACAACATAGTCATTATCTCATTAGTACCTACAACATAGTATCTCATCAGTAATAAAACATAGTTAGTATCTAATCAGTACTTAATATCTTACAAAAATAAAACATTGTCAGTATGTAACCAGTATCTACAAAATAACCAATATCTAATTAGCCTTAAGGCACCTGGGATGTCTTTCATTGCTTAGCTTTATCATTTCCATACCTGAATTTATGTAAAAACTTTTGTTTGTTTTATCTGGAAAGCCTTTAGTTACATTAGGATTTCAGTTACCTTGGGTTTTAAGTTACCTGGGAAGTTTTTAGTTACATTGAGTTTAAGTTACCTTGAGTTTTTGGTTACCTGGAGATCTCTTGGTTATCTAGAGAGTTTTTGGTTACCTGGAAATCTTTTGGTTACCTGGAGAGTTTTTGGTTACCTGGTGATCTTTTGGTTACCTGGAGATCTCTTGGTTATCTAGAGAGTTTTTGGTTACCTGGAGATCTTTTGGTTACCTGGAGAGTTTATAGGTACCAAAAAACGTTTAACTTGCCACCTTGTGACTTAGTGTCAGAAAGGGTATAAGCCTTGGTGGAGTGAGCTACCTTAGTTACCTGGGAAGTTTTAAGTTACTTGGAATTTTTAATTACCTGGAGTTTCTCATTACCTGGAGAGTTTAGTTACCTGAGGATTTTTTTATTACCTGGAGAGTTTAATTACCTGAGGATTTTTTAATCACATGGAGAGTTTAATTACCTGAGGAGATTTTCATTATCTGGGGTCTAGCTACCCGAGGATTTTTTCATTACCTGGAGAGTTTAGTTGCCTGAGGAGTTTTTCATTACCTGGAGAGTTTAATTACCTGAGGATTTTTTCATTACATGGAGAGTTTAGTTACCCGAGGAGTTTTTCATTACCTGGAGTCTAGTTACCTGAGGTTTTTTTCATTACCTGGAGAGTTTAGTTGCCTGAGGAGTTTTTCATTACCTGGAGAGTTTAGTTACAGGATTTTTTCATTACCTGGCGAGTTTAATTACCTGAGGATTTTTTCATTACATGGAGAGTTTAGTTACCTGAGGAGTTTTTCATTACCTGGAGTCTAGTTATCCGAGGTTTTTTTCATTACCTGGAGAGTTTAGTTGCCTGAGGAGTTTTTCATTACCTGGAGAGCTTAGTTACAGGAGTTTTTCATTGACTGGAGTCTTGTTACCCGAGGATTTGTTCATTACCTGGAGAGTTTAGTTGCCTGAGGAGTTTTTCATTACCTGGAGAGTTTAATTACCTGTGGAGGTTTTCATTACCTGGAGAGTTTAATTACCTGTGGAGTTTTTCATTACCTGGAGAGTTTAATTACCTGTGGAATTTTTCGTTACCTGGAGAGTTTAATTACCTGTGGAGTTTTTCATTACCTGGAGAGTTTTGGAGTCTGACGACATGCTGCACATGGCTGATGAAGACTGACACTTCAGATACAACTGGACCAGAAACGACTCGGATTGTGGGGTGACTGACTCGCAGGCTCTGTGAATACACTCAGAAACGATAACAGTGAGAAGATGCAATCTGAATCACTAAAATGTATGATCTGAATCACTAAAATGTATGATCTGAATCACTAAAATGTATGTTCTGAATCACTAAAATGTATGATCGGAGTCTGTGACCCGCGTCCTTACAATTCATGGTCTGAGTCACTAATCCCTGTAGTCTGAGTCACTAATCTCTATTGTCTGAGTCACTAATCTCTATGGTCTGAGTCACTAATCTCTATGGTCTGAGTTACTAGTCTCTATGGTCTGAATCACTAGTATCTGTGGTGTGAGTTACTAATGTCCATGGTCTGAGTCACTAATCTCTATGGTCTGAGTTACTAGTCTCTATTGTCTGAATCACTAGTCTCTATGGTCTGAGTTACTAATGTCCATGGTCTGAGTCATCAATCTCTATGGTCTGAGTCACTAGTCTCTATGGTTTGAGCAACTATTCTCTATGGTCTGAGTCACTAGTCTCTATGGTCTGAGTCACTAGTCTCTATGGTCTGAGTTACTAATGTCCATGGTCTGAGTCTTTAATCTCTATGGTCTGAGTCACTAGTCTCAATGGTCTAAGTCATTAATCTCTATGGTCTGAGTCATTAATCTCTGTTGTCTAAGTCACTAGTCTCTATGCTTTGAGTCACTAATCTCCATGGTCTGAGTAACAAGTCTCTATGGTCTGAGTCACTAGTCGTTATGGTCTGAGTCACTAATTTCTGTTGTCTGAGACACTAGTCTCTATGGTCTGAGTCACTAGTCTCTATGGTCTGAGTCAATAACTTCTGTTGTCTGAGTCACTAGTCTCTATGGTATGAGTCACTAATCTCTGTTGTCTAAGTCACTAGTCTCTATGGTCTGAGTCACTAATCTCTATGGTCTGAGTCACTAATCCTTATGGTCTGAGTTACTAGTCTCTATGGTCTGAGTCACTAGTCTCTGTGGTGTGAGTTACTAATGTCCATGGTCTGGGTCACTAGTCTCTATGGTCTGAGTTACTAATGTCCATGGTCTGAGTCTTTAATCTCTATGGTCTGAGTCACTAGTCTCTATGGTTTGAGCAACTATTCTCTATGGTCTGAGTCACTAGTCTCTATGGTCTGAGTCACTAATCTCTGTTGTCTAAGTCACTAGTCTCTATGGTCTGAGTCATTAATCTCTATGGCCTGAGTCATTAATCTCTAAGTGAGTCACTAGTCTCCATGGTCTAAGTAATTAATCTCTATGGTCTGAGTCACTAATCTCTGTTGTCTAAGTCACTAGTCTCTATGGTCTGAGTCACTAGTCTTTATGGTCTGAGTCACTAATTTCTGTTGTCTGAATCACTAGTCTCTACGGTCTGAGTCACTATTCTCTATGGTCTGAGGCACTAGTCTCTATTGTCTGAGTCACTAATTTCTGTTGTCTGAGTCACTAATTTCTGTTGTCTGAGACACAAGTCTCTATGGTCTGAGTCACTAGTCTCTATGGTCTGAGTCACTAATTTCTGTTGTCTGAGTCACTAGTCTCTATGGTCTGAGTCACTAATCTCTGTTGTCTAAGTCACTAGTCTCTATGGTTTGAGTCACTAATCTCTATGGTCTGACTCACTAATCCTTATGGTCTGAGTTACTAGTCTCTATGGTCTCAGTCACTAGTCTCTGTGGTGTGAGTTACTAATGTCCATGGTCTGAGTCACTAGTCTCTATGGTCTGAGTTACTAATGTCCATGGTTTGAGTCATTAATCTCTATGGTCTGAGTCACTAGTCGCTATGGTTTGAGCAACTATTCTCTATGGTCTGAGTCACTAGTCTCTATGGTCTGAGTCACTAGTCTCTATGGCCTGAGCAAATGTTCTCTATAAATCTGAGTCACTAATCTCTATGGTCTGAGTCACTAGTCTCTATGGTCTGAGCAACTATTCTCTATGGTCTGAGTCACTAATCTCTATGGTCTGAGTCACTAGTCTATGGTCTGAGTCACTAGTCTCTATGGTCTGAGTCACTAGTCTCTATGGCCTGAGTAACTATTCTCTATGGTCGGTATTACTATTCTTAATGGTCTGTGTCACTAGTCTCTATTGCCCAAGTCATTAGTCTCTATTGTCTGAGTTACTAATCTCTACCATCTGAATTACTAATCTCTATGTTCTAAGTCTACATTGGGGTCTGTGGTCTGATAATTACAATCTGTGGTCCCAGTCACTACACACTGTGTGGTCCCAGTCACTATACGCTGTGTGGTCCCAGTCACTATACACTGTGGTCCCAGTCACTATACACTGTGTGGTCCCAGTCACTATACACTGTGTGGTCCCAGTCACTATACGCTGTGGTCCCAGTCACTACACACTGTGGTCCCAGTCACTATACACTGTGTGGTCCCAGTCACTATACGCTGTGGTCCCAGTCACTATACACTGTGTGGTCCCAGTCACTACATGCTGTGTGGTCCCAGTCACTATACACTGTGGTCCCAGTCACTATACACTGTGGTCCCAGTCACTATACACTGTGGTCCCAGTCACTACACACTGTGGTCCCAGTCACTATACACTGTGTGGTCCCAGTCACTATACGCTGTGTGGTCCCAGTCAGTATACACTGTGGTCCCAGTCAGTATACACTGTGGTTCCAGTCACTATACACTGTGGTCCCAGTCACTATACACTGTGTGGTCCCAGTCACTATACGCTGTGGTCCCAGTCACTATACACTGTGTGGTCCCAGTCACTATACACTGTGTGGTCCCAGTCACTACACACTGTGGTTCCAGTCACTATACACTGTGGTTCCAGTCACTATACACTGTGGTCCCAGTCACTATATGCTGTGGTCCCAGTCACTATACGCTGTGTGGTCCCAGTCACTATACACTGTGGTCCCAGTCACTATACACTGTGGTCCCAGTCACTATACACTGTGTGGTCCCAGTCACTATACACTGTGGTCCCAGTCACTATACACTGTGGTCGCAGTCACTATACACTGTGTGGTCCCAGTCACTATACGCTGTGTGGTCCCAGTCACTATACGCTGTGTGGTCCCAGTCAGTATACACTGTGGTCCCAGTCACTATACACTGTGTGGTCCCAGTCACTATACGCTGTGTGGTCCCAGTCACTATACACTGTGGTCCCAGTCACTATACACTGTGTGGTCCCAGTCACTATACGCTGTGGTCCCAGTCAGTATACACTGTTGTCCCAATCATTATACGCTGTGGTCCCAGTCACTATACACAGTCACTGCAATCAAACATCTGAAACTTTGTGTGAAGTACAGCAGGCTACCACACCTGGCTGTTACATTTAGTATTAAGTATCAGAGCTTGACCTGTCCACCTGACCACCACACCTGGCTGTTACATTTAGTATTAAGTATCAGAGCTTGACCTGTCCACCAGACCACCACACCTGGCCGTAACATTTAGAAGGTCTTACTTTGGCTGGTCCGTCTGGTAGAAACAGGTACGCTCCACTCCGCTCTTTTCCTGACCTCGCTCCGTAAGTCTGGAAGCTGACCTCCGACTGGTGGACCTGCCCAGAGGACTTCATCTTTACCGTCTGGAGTGGTCAAGATATATACAAAGATAATGTAGTTAATCTGCATACCTGTGCTACAATAATATTTTTTTAAGGACATTGAATACAGAAGGAGACTATTCACTCTCTCACTACCATGGGTGACGAAAGTTGAACTTTAACTCACAGTATAGATATCATTACTACAGTAACTGAATCTGAAAAGTCGGCTCACATTGAGTTGACACGCACGGATCATCAGATGAAACCCTTTTGAAATGCAATGCATCGAGTATGACCTGATGATCCACACTTGTCGATCAGATTCAATTTTTCTGATCACAATATAATGATAGATCTATTATGTACAGCTCTTCAGATCACTATAGAATGATAGTTCTATTACATACCCCTTGACGCACTTTTAACTCCATAATTATATGATAATAAATGTATTCTAAATTATCAAAATCATGAACATAAAGTATACAGTTTTGCTTGTGATGTAGCCAATATTTTCAAAAAAAAAAAAAAAAAAAAAGTTGCAATGATGCATTGTGATGTCATCAGAAGATACAGTTCCATCAGAAATCCACAGTGTGGTGATCTGGAAAATCGGATCCGGAAAATCGGATCCGGAAAATCAGGTCACAATCTGTGAAATCAACAGTCTCAAAACATGGAACACTGACGCATATATAATAGACTTAAATATTATACAATTTCATAATTTGTCACTAAATGCCAGAATGCATTTTGATATTTGAAGAGATTTTTTTTTTTCTCATCAGAAGATGCTATATTGTATGACTTGAATGATTCATTGGATTTTACGAGAGAAGGATGACACTGTTTATTGTTTGACTGATAAGGTTTGAGATGTATCATAAGTAAATAATATATAAATATACTGGACAACAAAAGTTAGAGATTGTGGACATTTTGGTTTGGGAAAGTTTTAGGAGAAATTTTTAGTGAAATACCACATAAACATGGATTGAGGAAACATTTTGACTTGAATCCTGTTCACTGTATGCTTCTTCACAATTTGCTGATGCCCATGAGCCACACAATAAAAAAGTGGTACACTTTGGGTAGTTGTGAACCAAGACAACAGGTAAAACAGACAACAGGTAAAACACTCTGACACCTTCCAAAGCACCCAAACCAACCACAGACTTTGGATGATCTGAAAACACACTGAGAGAGAAATGGAACAATCTCCCACAACAGAACATTGTGAATCTCATGAGTATGCAACACTAATGACAGGCTGTTCTGAGAAGAAATGGAGGTCATACCAAGTATTGATAAAACTCTGAGTCAATTTTGGATATCTGCTGTAAAGTTCAAGTTGTCTTTGATGCCAGATTTCTTCATGCCATTCAGTGACATGTTGTTCTGTGCACTATGACCCCAAAAAATCAATAAATGAAATAAAGATTTCTGATTAAATACTGATGAAAAATAATGGAAAAATAATGTCAGTGTTTCTGCTTCATAACATTTTGCCATATATGCACAAAGGTTTAGTTTTGATCAATGATATAGGCCATGATCCCTAATTATTTTGTCCAGTGTATGTGCCTATTAGGATGAAAAGGTGAAAATAATGAATAGTGATCAAACTCTTAACAGCTATATGTAAGAAATACAAATTACAATCCCGTAACTAATAATCTGAATACCTTTGGTAATCTGTAAATGTTACCTTTAGTAATCCTGTGCTCCCAGAAAAGATGGCCTCTAGATGAGAGTTCTCGAGACTAAACTCTACAGAATTTTTCCTCTCGACTGTAAATCCAGATCTTTAAAAAAAAAAAAGAAACTTAAGATGGTGTCATCTTCACTTTGAGGAATCAGACATTTTAAAATGAGAGGAATAAGGCTGTCACGTTTACAAAATTTTGTAAACGTTTAAACGAAACGTTACCGTTTAAACGAAGTGTTGTATACTTTAATAAAATAAAATACGCACAGAATTTTAAGACCCATTAATGACCATTATGTTTGTGCTTCAGTTTTCATCGTTCTATGGACGATGCAGAGATTGTCACCGGACGTTCCGGAGTATAAATATAAGACAGAATACAATAAACGAACATAAATATCCGGATAGCATTTAAATTGAATTCAATTTTATTCACACTGTACAACATTTGCACAATACAGATCACAAATTCACAATAAACTTCATTTTTCAATTTTTCATTTCAGTGATTTCACATTAGATTGTCCAGAGAGGGCAGAGCTGGTTCCGCGGCTTCTTCTGTCGGTTCGGTTTTAACGTGGACTTCACGTGCAGCCGGTGCAGGCAGAGCAGCGCAATTCACTTTATGTTTTAATCTTTTGTTTAAAAAGATCAGTTTGTCCACGATCTCAGCATCAAGGGAGGAGCGCAGTTTTGTAACAGTTCCACCGCTGTGGAAAAGACACGCTCAGAGGCAACGGACGTTGCCGGTGTGCATAGCAAATCCTTTGCGAGACTTGCTACTTTTGGAAAATTAATACGACTGGTTTTCCACCAAGTGAATGGGTTGGTATTTGTCGGTGCACTTTTTTCAGATAGATATAATTCGATCTCTTCACCTGAAGTGGAAGGGGTAATTATTTTGCAATCTCCAGTGTCTAAATATGATCTTAACAGGAAGGATATATCATCCTGAGACAGTTTACTTCTCTTGCATTCGGGCTCATTCTCGCCTTCCTTGATGTCTGCTTCTTGTGTTTTGTTTTCATTATTAACACTACATGCATCAATTTTCTGTCCATCGTCTTTTTGTTTTAAGATTTTATTTATCGTATCTCGAACAAATTGCGTTGCTCGTCATTGAGGAACGGAAGTGAGCCGTACCGCGGATCCAAAAATGTGCAGAGCATTGGAATACTCTGACACATTTCTGGTTTGTCCATATTGAACCTTTTGCACAAATCGGTTTGCACCTTCTGTTTGAATGTTGCGACTGCAACACAGTCACTGTCGTTTGAAGTAACATGGTGATTTACTAAGCTATATAAAATTGGGTAGACGCCACTGACGGTCGGATACTCCTCGCTGCACATGACACGAGTAGTCATGTACAAAGGCTTCAGAACAGGTATCATGCCTTCAAGTACTCGCCAGTGATCGTCATTCAGATCTAATGTACGCGCATCATTGGGTTTTGTTATACTAGCATCGTGAAGCACGGCATAAATAGCCAGCCTTTGTTGTTTGAGTCTCTCAAACAAGTCGAACGTGCTGTTCCACCGAGTGGCCACATCAATGATTAAATTGTTTTCAGGTAGATTCATCTGTTTTTGTCTTGTATGTAGTTCATTTGTAGCTAGCACTGATTTTCTGAAGTGTGCAACTAATTTTTTTGCGTCAATGTTGCGGTAGACCCCGGCTTGTGACATTTATCAGATGCATCAATACTTGTAGACTTGTGTTTGAACTTGATGTGATTCGTCATTGTCCCTGTACTCCCTCATAAGTAAGCTCCGTAGCACATAAATTGCATTTCACTTGTTTTCTTTCCCGCTACTTCCAACTCCGTAAAACAATTCCATACACCAGAACGTTTCTGTTTTTCGGCCTTTCTAATTTTGAGAGTTGCGAGTCTTGCGACAGATGATAATACAAATAAAGTTTAAGAATACCTGTTTGAAAGCAATCGACAATTTTATGACGTACTGAATCTCATCCATTCACTTAATTTCATTCAGCAACTTTCTTCAATGAAAAAAAAATGACACATGCCAAAGATGCCATGCAAGTGACACATAAATATTCCTACAGATTTTAAATTTGAACGTTTTTCCAGATTTGTATCCATACATTTAGATATCTTATTAGGAATTTTCTGGAAGGGGGGGGGGGGGGGGGGGGGCTATTATTGCCGTCAAAACCGTTAAAAACTGTTTATTAAAAACAATAAAGAACATTTTGCAAGATGATCAAAGAGCAGCACAGTAATGCAATACAAGCCAGAAACATATAGTAAGAGATTCTGAGACCCTTTCATTTTACTAATTAAATATGACGGGAAAAAATTGTTCACCGTTCCTATAGACTATAGTTCCCTCGCAATTTGTTTAATAAGTTTATTCACTTGAAATAATTATTCAAATAATTTAGATTGTAATTTGAACCCTGCAAGATTTGTGCCACATATATAAGACATCGTTTAAACGTTTAGGGATTTTGTAAACGTTTACAGCCCAAACACGAAACGTTACCGGTTACACATGTACACGTGACAGCCTTAGAGAGGAAATATCCTTTGTGATTACTTTATTTGTCTGGGTTATCCTAGCCTTAACATTACTCCTGGGACAAACACTCTTGTGATGACCTTGGTCTCGAGACAAATACTCCAGCAATAATTGACAGTAAATACTCCAGTAATAATTGACAGTAAATACTCCACTAATAATTGACAGTAAATACTCCAGTAATAATTGACAGTAAATACTCCACTAATAATTGACAGTAAATACTCCAGTAATAATTGACAGTAAATACTCCAGTAATAATTGACAGTAAATACTCCAGTAATAATTGACAGTATATACTCCAGTAATAATTGACAGTAAATACTCCAGTAATAATTGACAGTAAAAACTCCAGTAATAATTGACAGTAAATACTCCAGTAATAATTGACAGTAAATGCTCCAGTAATAATTGACAGTAAATGCTCCAGTAATAATTGACAGTAAATACTCCACTAATAATTGACAGTAAATACTCCACTAATAATTGACAGTAAATGCTCCAGTAATAATTGACAGTAAATACTCCAGTAATAATTGACAGTAAATACTCCAGTAATAATTGACAGTAAATGCTCCAGTAATAATTGACAGTAAATGCTCCAGTAATAATTGACAGTAAATACTCCAGTAATAATTGACAGTAAATACTCCAGTAATAATTGACAGTAAATACTCCAGTAATAATTGACAGTAAATGCTCCAGTAATAATTGACAGTAAATGCTCCAGTAATAATTGACAGTAAATACTCCAGTAATAATTGACAGTAAATACTCCAGTAATAATTGACAGTAAATACTCCAGTAATAATTGACAGTAAATACTCCAGTAATAATTGACAGTAAATGCTCCAGTAATAATTGACAGTAAATACTCCAGTAATAATTGACAGTAAATACTCCAGTAATAATTGACAGTAAATACTCCAGTAATAATTGACAGTAAATGCTCCAGTAATAATTGACAGTAAATACTCCACTAATAATTGATAGTAAATACTCCAGTAATAATTGACAGTACATACTCTAGTAATAATTGACAGTAAATATTCCAGTAATAATTGACAGTAAATACTCCAGTAATAATTGACAGTAAATATTCCACTAATAATTGACAGTAAATACTCCAGTAATAATTGACAGTAAATACTCCAGTAATAATTGACAGTACATACTCCAGTAATAATTGACAGTACATACTCCAGTAATAATTGACAGTACATACTCCAGTAATAATTGACAGTAAATACTCCAGTAATAATTGACAGTACATACTCTAGTAATAATTGACAGTAAATACTCCACTAATAATTGACAGTAAATACTCCAGTAATAATTGACAGTAAATACTCCACTAATAATTGACAGTAAATACTCCAGTAATAATTGACAGTAAATGCTCCAGTAATAATTGACAGTAAATGCTCCAGTAATAATTGACAGTAAATACTCCAGTAATAATTGACAGTAAATACTCCAGTAATAATTGACAGTAAATACTCCAGTAATAATTGACAGTACATACTCCAGTAATAATTGACAGTAAATACTCCAGTAATAATTGACAGTAAATACTCCAGTAATAATTGACAGTAAATGCTCCAGTAATAATTGACAGTAAATGCTCCAGTAATAATTGACAGTAAATACTCCAGTAATAATTGACAGTAAATACTCCAGTAATAATTGACAGTAAATACTCCAGTAATAATTGACAGTAAATACTCCAGTAATAATTGACAGTAAATGCTCCAGTAATAATTGACAGTAAATACTCCAGTAATAATTGACAGTAAATACTCCAGTAATAATTGACAGTAAATACTCCAGTAATAATTGACAGTAAATGCTCCAGTAATAATTGACAGTAAATACTCCACTAATAATTGATAGTAAATACTCCAGTAATAATTGACAGTACATACTCTAGTAATAATTGACAGTAAATATTCCAGTAATAATTGACAGTAAATACTCCAGTAATAATTGACAGTAAATATTCCACTAATAATTGACAGTAAATACTCCAGTAATAATTGACAGTAAATACTCCAGTAATAATTGACAGTACATACTCCAGTAATAATTGACAGTACATACTCCAGTAATAATTGACAGTACATACTCCAGTAATAATTGACAGTAAATACTCCAGTAATAATTGACAGTACATACTCTAGTAATAATTGACAGTAAATACTCCACTAATAATTGACAGTAAATACTCCAGTAATAATTGACAGTAAATACTCCACTAATAATTGACAGTAAATACTCCAGTAATAATTGACAGTAAATGCTCCAGTAATAATTGACAGTAAATGCTCCAGTAATAATTGACAGTAAATACTCCAGTAATAATTGACAGTAAATACTCCAGTAATAATTGACAGTAAATACTCCAGTAATAATTGACAGTACATACTCCAGTAATAATTGACAGTAAATACTCCAGTAATAATTGACAGTAAATACTCCAGTAATAATTGACAGTAAATGCTCCAGTAATAATTGACAGTAAATGCTCCAGTAATAATTGACAGTAAATACTCCAGTAATAATTGACAGTAAATACTCCAGTAATAATTGACAGTAAATACTCCAGTAATAATTGACAGTACATACTCCAGTAATAATTGACAGTAAATACTCCAGTAATAATTGACAGTAAATACTCATATAATAATTGACAGTAAATACTCCACTAATAATTGACAGTAAATACTCCAGTAATAATTGACAGTAAATACTCACCTCTCAGACGCCCCCTCACTGTTGCATTAATTGATATAAATACTTACTTTTCAGATGGTCCTTCATTGTAAAATTAACTGACAGTAAATACTCACCTTTCAAACAGCCCCTCACTATTATATATCAACTGACATCAATACATACTTTTCAGATGGCCCCTCACTGATATATTAACTGACACTTTTCCATTTTCCGACAATAAATACTCAATTAATGTACAATTAAAAAAAAAAAACAAAACAAAAAAAAAAAACAAAAAAAAAAAAAACATTTTAGTATTGTACTAGACATTGATTCAGTTTTGTAGAATGTATGTACTTGTATGTTTTATTTACTTATTTACTTACCTATCTTATGTTTCTACTATTACCTTTTATGCATATCATCTCTTTTACTATTTTATTGTACAACGCCAGTGAATACATGTATGTAAAATTAGGCATTTTAATCAAATAAACTAGTTTCAGTTTCAGTTACTCACTTTTCAGACGGCTTTTCACTGTTGTAGAAGGTGACTTTACCCAGACTGTGATGGGTGTTTTTCCCTTTCTTTGTAATCTGGTATCGTGCAATTCCAAGAGCTGCCACCTCAGCAATGAATGACAACTACAACAGATTTAGAATGAACGACAACAGATTTAGAATGAACACAACAGATTTAGAATGAACACAACAGATTTAGAATGAACACAACAGATTTAGAATGAACGACAACAGATTTAGAATGAACGACAACAGACTTAGAATGAACACAACACATTTAGAATGAACGACAACAGATTTAGAATGAACGACAACAGATTTAGAATGAACACAACAGATTTAGAATGAACGACAACAGACTTAGAATGAACAACAACAGATTTAAAAGATTCTTCCTTTTTGTTGTTGTAAACGTTCCAATGAATGTCTCCTGCCTGGTTGTTTGTTTGATTTACATCCTCCCAAAACTATTTTACCCATATTGAGAGAGAGACAGAGAGAGAGACAGAGACAGACAAAGAGAGAGAGAGACAGAGACAGAGGTTGATAGAGAGAGAGTAAAAGGAGAGGTTGGTTGTTTAGTGTTGAACATACCCCTCAAGAATCTTTCACTCATATGGAAATGTCACCATTGCTGGTGAAGGGCTGCAAAATTTAGGCCTGTACTTGGCGCTCTGGGCCTTTGAGCAGGGAGGGATCTTTAACGTGCCACACCTGCTGTGACATGGGACCTCGGTTTTTGTGGTCTCATCCGAAGGACCGTCCTATTTAGTCGCCTCTTATGACAAGCAAGGGGTAGTGATGACCTATTTTAACCCAGATACCCACGAGAATGAAAGAGGAGAGGTAATGAGAGAGAGAGAGAGAGAGAGAGAGAGAGATGTTTCAGGTAATGTTGATGATAAGATCCTCGTAAAGTTCATTTAATTTTAACACACCAGTAAACAGGAAATGATACACAACCTTAACAAACTTTAACAAGACAGAATTAACATAGTTAGTCATAGACACAAAATCACATAATTACAAATAAAATGACGCAAAGGAATGTAAATTAATAACTTTTTATTTTTTGCAAGTGGGTTCATTGATTTATCAAATATTCTTACAGGTGAATTGTTTGCTTACATCTATGGAATATTTATTTCATTTCTAAAATTTCAAGATTCGATTAAGCAAAATATATGTAGAAAAGAAAATAGAGAGACGTGTGTTTGCCAACTATAAAGAGCAAGTAACAAAAATGCATCAAACTTAACACGACATGGACAGGCTGAAAAGTTTCAAATTTTATTTTTCCATTTTTAATTTTTACAATGTTTGACAAAGGTATTTCTAATGGTCAACCAATCTTTGAATGTTATTTGTTGAATTACAAGTGAGATACAACACTGACAATTTTTATGAACACAAGGCTTATGCCATGTCTTTTTTTTTGTTTATATCAAGACAATTTAACAGAAAATTATGTTTACAATAAAATAAGATGTTACAGTTTAATTGTTTTCTGAATTAACTAATAAACTGAAAAACAAATCTGCTTTAAATGAAACGTATACTAGTGTACTTAATCTATGTAAACAAAAACATGACACAATCCTTTTTTACCACTTATGTAGCTCTGCATTGTTCAGCGGACTCATGTAACTCGGCATCGTTCAGCAGACTCATGTAACTCGGCATGTTTGTTTGTTTGTTTGTTTTTATTTATAGTCGCCTGAGCAATTTTTCAGCTATCCGGCGACTGTCACTAATACCGGTGACGGGGCTGCAAATTTAGACCTATGCTTAGCACTAATGGCTTTTAGCAGTGAGGGTTCTTTTATGTGCCACACCTGCTGCGACACGGGACCTCCGTTTATAAGGTCCCATCCGAAAGACCCGGGGCTCTCACTTCGTAATGCCGAGCTCTTGGCGAAGGAGTAATCACTACCTATTTTAACGTCTTAGGTTTGATGCGGCCGGCCCGAGCGGGGCTTGAACTCACGAACTTCCGTTCACGAGGCGAGAGCTCTACCACTGAGCCACCGTGATCGGTAATCAGACTCATGTAACTCGGCATCGTTCAGCAGACTCATGTAACTCGGCATCGTTCAGCAGACTCATGTAACTCGGCATCGTTCAGCGGACTCATGTAACTCGGCATCGTTCAGCGGACTTATGTAACTCGGCATCGTTCAGCGGACTCATGTAACTCGGCATCGTTCAGCGGACTCATGTAACTCGGCATTGTTCAGCGGACTCATGTAACTCGGCATCATTCAGCAGACTCATGTAACTCGGCATCATTCAGCAGACTCATGTAACTCGGCATCGTTCAGCAGACTCATGTAACTCGGCATCATTCATCAGACCCGTTTAATTAGGCATTGTTCGGCAGAGAAAGCAAATGCTATTGCTGTGTGATTTAAACTTCCTCACTTGACAACAACAAACTTATAATTTGGTAATTATCATATACAGTTATTGTGTACACATTGTTACCATGGACATTTGTAACTGTTAACATGGTGATATTATGATATACCTTAAACCTGTCCTGAGATATAACGCTGGGCTCTGTCCAGTATGGGTCAGTCTGAGAGGTCACAACCTTGCCATGAGAATCTGTGACCTCTACATTAGGATCACTGACGTGAATATTGACAACCTGCTGTCTAGGGTGTGTAAGTGAATTATACAGCAACACAGCACTGAAAAACACAGATATTTTACTACGTTAGCACCGTAAAACACAGATGTTTTACTATGTTAGCACCATAAACAAAGATGTTTTACTATGTTAGCACAGTAAAACAAAGATGTTTCATTATATCAACACTGAAAAACAAATATGTTTACTATTTGTTGTTTTCCGCCACGCTCAACAATATTTCAGTTATCTGGTCACATCCAGTTTTTTACTGGTGAAGGAGAGAACCCAGATACAACATACCCGGAAAGAGACCACCGACCTTCTAAAATTAAACTGGCAAACTTCCTCACATATATCGGAGAGAGCAAGAATCAAACCCTCGTCAAATAGAGGTGAGAGGCCTTGTGATTTTGAGCATGGTGCTCTAATCACTCGGCCATGGAAGCCCCAAAAAGCAAAGATATTTCACTATGTCAACACTGCGAAACATAGATCTTTTACTATGTCAGCATGTGCAAATATGATTTCTTATGTCAGCACTGAAAAACATAACTGTTTTACTTTATAAGCACTATGAAATATTTATGCTTTACTGTATCATTATGGAAAAATTTAGATGCTTTGCTATGTCAGCACTGTAAAACTTAGGTGCTTTGCTATGTCAGCACTGTAAATCATTAATGCCTTACTACTTCAGCACTGTAAAATTTAGGTGCTTTGCTATGTCAGCACTGTAAATCATTAATGCTTTACTATTTCAGCACTGTAAAATTTAGGTGCTTTGCTATGTCAGCACTGTAAATCATTAATGCTTTACTATTTCAGCACTGTAAAATTTAGATGCTTTGCTATGTCAACACTGTAAATCATTAATGCTTTGCTATTTCAGCACTAAAACTTAGGTGCTTTGCTATGTCAGCACTGTAAATCATTAATGCTTTGCTATTTCAGCACTAAAAATTAGGTGCTTTGCTATGTCAGCACTGTAAATCATTAATGCTTTGCTATTTCAGCACTAAATCTTAGGTGCTTTGCTATGTCAGCACTGTAAATCATTAATGCTTTGCTATTTCAGCACTAAAACTTAGGTGCTTTGCTATGTCAGCACTGTAAATCATTAATGCCTTACTACTTCAGCACTGTAAAACTTAGGTGCTTTGCTATGTCAGCACTGTAAATCATTAATGCCTTACTACTTCAGCACTGTAAAACTTAGGTGCTTTGCTATGTCAGCACTGTAAATCATTAATGCCTTACTATTTCAGCACTGTAAAACTTAGGTGCTTTGCTATGTCAGCACTGTAAATCATTAATGCTTTAATATTTCAGCACTGTAAAACTTAGGTGCTTTGCTATGTCAGCACTGTAAATCATTAATGCTTTACTATTTCAGCACTGTAAAACTTAGGTGCTTTGCTATGTCAGCACTGTAAATCATTAATGCTTTAATATTTCAGCACTGTAAAACTTAGGTGCTTTGCTATGTCAGCACCGTAAATCACTAATGCTTTGCTATGTCAGCACTGTAAAACTTAGGTGCTTTGCTATGTCAGCACTGTAAATCATTAATGCTTTGCTATTTCAGCACTGTAAAACTTAGGTGCTTTGCTATGTCAGCACTGTAAATCATTAATGCTTTACTATTTCAGCACTGTAAAACTTAGGTGCTTTGCTATGTCAGCACTGTAAATCATTAATGCTTTACTATTTCAGCACTAAAACTTAGGTGCTTTGCTATGTCAGCACTGTAAATCATTAATGCCTTACTACTTCAGCACTGTAAAATTTAGGTGCTTTGCTATGTCAGCACTGTAAATCATTAATGCTTTACTATTTCAGCACTGTAAAATTTAGGTGCTTTGCTATGTCAGCACTGTAAATCATTAATGCTTTACTATTTCAGCACTGTAAAATTTAGATGCTTTGCTATGTCAACACTGTAAATCATTAATGCTTTGCTATTTCAGCACTAAAACTTAGGTGCTTTGCTATGTCAGCACTGTAAATCATTAATGCTTTGCTATTTCAGCACTAAAAATTAGGTGCTTTGCTATGTCAGCACTGTAAATCATTAATGCTTTGCTATTTCAGCACTAAATCTTAGGTGCTTTGCTATGTCAGCACTGTAAATCATTAATGCTTTGCTATTTCAGCACTAAAACTTAGGTGCTTTGCTATGTCAGCACTGTAAATCATTAATGCCTTACTACTTCAGCACTGTAAAACTTAGGTGCTTTGCTATGTCAGCACTGTAAATCATTAATGCCTTACTACTTCAGCACTGTAAAACTTAGGTGCTTTGCTATGTCAGCACTGTAAATCATTAATGCCTTACTATTTCAGCACTGTAAAACTTAGGTGCTTTGCTATGTCAGCACTGTAAATCATTAATGCTTTAATATTTCAGCACTGTAAAACTTAGGTGCTTTGCTATGTCAGCACTGTAAATCATTAATGCTTTACTATTTCAGCACTGTAAAACTTAGGTGCTTTGCTATGTCAGCACTGTAAATCATTAATGCTTTAATATTTCAGCACTGTAAAACTTAGGTGCTTTGCTATGTCAGCACCGTAAATCACTAATGCTTTGCTATGTCAGCACTGTAAAACTTAGGTGCTTTGCTATGTCAGCACTGTAAATCACTAATGCTTTACTAATTCAGCACTGTAAAACTTAGGTGTTTTGCTATGTCAGCACTGTAAATCACTAATGCTTTACTATTTCAGCACTGTAAAACTTAGGTGCTTTGCTATGTCAGCAACGACAAAATAATTACATTATTTGAATATATTTACTGATGTATTAACTACCAAAATTTTTCTGTAGATTTACAGAGATACAGAAGGAAATTATTACATATAATCTAGCAAGAATATTCAGTAGTGAAATAAAAGTGCTCACTTTTATTTTCTTATGGATGAGATCACAAAGACCAGGCCCCATTTCACAGCAGGTGTGAGAGGATAAAGATCCCTTCCTGCTCAAAGGCTATTGTAAATGCTGAAAATAGGTCTAAATTTTACAGCCCTTTACTGGCAATGGCAGTTTCTCCATCAGAGTGAAAGTCTCAAGCAGGACGTTAAACAACATACAATCAGTCTTACCTCTGATAGCTTTATTCCTGTTATCTTAAATTCAAAAGTTTCATCTAAAGTCAGAATTTAGCAATCCTATGATCGTTATGATGATCCAATTTGATAATACAACCTGTCTTTAGCTCAAATGCTGTCAGACATGCTTCATATCGGTTTGGAAAGGCCACCATGATTCTGACTACGGATTTACCTGATCAAGATATAGGGTTCATGGTGGGTGTGACCGGTTGCAAGGGGATGCTTATTCCTCCTAGGCACATGATCCATCTGGTCCATGTTTGCCTAACTTTCTACTTGTTAGTCCGTGTAAGAGTTATGAGATTGATCAATGTTTCTTATCTCCACCTTTTAATTCTGACATCTAAATCACTAACATGTAATTAACTGACATTTTGACTTCTAATAATAACTATCATGATAAAAAGTCATGTTACCTTGGTTCAGAGGTTACTTGCAACACATTCCTTTTTATTAATGAGGCATGACTTGATCGCATTTCATCCTAGAAAATGGAATCAATTTAAACAATTTCATTATCAAAGTACTACGAGAAATGTAATTCAAAATCATTAATTTTGAAACAAATATTGAAACAAATAGGTCAATAGGATTTCAGTCAATTGGGTATCATACAATGAGCTTACATTTATAAAGAAAAAAATATCGTCTTGCGAAATAAAAGTTAAAATTGAAGCCAACAACCTTAGGCCCTTATGAAGGCAACAACCTTAAAATCATAGTGCCCCCCCCCCAAATACCTAAATACCACTTATATTTAAATATGACACATGTATATACTTGTATTTCAGTGA
Source organism: Ostrea denselamellosa (assembly GCA_024699665.1). NCBI lineage: Eukaryota > Metazoa > Mollusca > Bivalvia > Ostreida > Ostreidae > Ostrea > Ostrea denselamellosa. The sequence continues at coordinate 1,353,505 of JAMZEH010000078.1, forward strand.
AAATTGGGCCCCTGGGTAAGGAAAGAAAATGAAAACAATTTTAAAAAGTCCAACTTTTCTTTTTATCAGTTAATTTGCATACTAACTTAAACGTGAAGAAATGCTACTTACCATGTCAAAAAATCGGTTTTGTTTGTAATCGCTTTTAGTTGCCATGGACATAAAGGATACAGCTTCTTCAATAACTGTTTTGCAGTTGTTCTCTGCCTTTAAAAGTCTAAAAATAGATTTCAGAGTTTACAGATAAATTTCTAAATATCAATAAACAAAAACAAATGAAAAGTAACCTTAACCTTAACCCAGAAACAAACACTGACAGCAACTCTCCAATTACGAAACCCAATCAGGAAGTCTCTCAGAAACAAACCCTGACAGGAAGTCTCTCAGAAACAAACCCTGACAGGAAGTCTCTCAGAAACAAACCCTGACAGGAAGTCTCTCAGAAAGAAATCTGAACACAAAGTCTCTCAGAAAGAAATTCTCAATGGAAGTATTCCAGAAATAAATCCTAACAGGAAGTCTCAGAAACAAACCCTAACAGGAAGTCTCTTGGAAACACACTATCAGAAAGTCTCTCAGAAACAAACCAGAACAGGAAGTTTCTCAGACACAAACTCTAACAGGAAGTCTCTCAGAAACAAATCCTGACAGGAAGTCTTTCAAAAACAACTTCTAACAGGAATTTTCTGACCTTTCTCCATAATCCACCACGACAAAGTCCTTGGCAGTGCCTGTGATTCCATCGTGATGCTGATACAGACCCAGATTTCTCCTGGCCTCCACCAGCAGTTGCATCATCTGATCCACAGGGAAACCAGTCAAGCGGTGTTTTTCCTGGTAGACAGAGGCCAGTGTCAGAGCAATTTCAGCTGATCTGTAATGATAGAGGACAGAACTGTAATAATGGAAGGCATGATGATTTCTGTAACAATGTAGGACTGATCTATTCTTTTATGATTGAGATGAGATTGATTTCTGTAATGTTCGAGGTAAAATTGATTTCTGTAATGTTTGAGGTAACATTGATTTCTGTAATGATTGAGGTGACATTGATTTCTGTAATGATTGAGGTGACATTGATTTCTGTAATGATTGAGGTGACATTGATTTCTGTAATGATTGAGGTGACATCGATTTTCGTATTGATTGAGGTGACATCGATTTCTGTAATGATTGAGATGACAATGATTTCTGTAATGATTGAGGTGACATCGATTTCTGTAATGATTGAGATGACAATGATTTCTGTAATGATTGAGGTGACACTGATTTCTGTAATGATTGAGGTGACATTAATTTCTGTAATGATTGAGGTGACATTGATTTCTGTAATGATTGAGGTCACACTGATTTCTGTAATGAGATATATATGTGTAATTAACAGCTTTAATCACTGTATATTATCAATACTCAGTATGACTGCTAGACTCAGACTCCCATACAGTACAAAAAGACAAGTAGTTCTGTATCTCCAACTGCATGTTCACCCACATTAACTGCAGTACTGTCTTGATAGGTTGTCACTGTTCATTTGTCATGTGGAGGCCTCCGTGGCCGAGTAGCTAGAGCATCGCGCTTAAAATCACAAGGCCTCTCACCTCTAGTTGGCGCGGGTTCAAATCTCGCTCGCGCCGATATATGCAACAAAGTTTGCCAGTTTACTTTCAGAAGGCCGGTGGTCTCTTCCCAGGTACATTGTATCTGGGTTTTCTCCTTCACCAATAAAATCTGGACGCCACCAGATAACTGAAAAATTGTTGAGTGTGGCATGAAAAAAAAACTAAAAAAAAAAAACAATCAAATAAATTGCCATGTGTAAGGCAATACCAATGAATGTCTCAGGTTTTTTGAATACAACCTTAAAACTGAATATTTCATGCCTGGCATCACACAGAACTCTGATATCTCATGCCTGGCATCACACAGAACTCTGATATTGCATGCCTGGCATCACACAGAACTCTGATATATCATGCCTGGCATCACACAGAACTCTGATATTGCATGTCTGACATCACACAGAACTCTGATATCTCATGCCTGGGATCACACAGAACTCTGATATCTCATGCCTGGGATCACACAGAACTCTGATATCTCATGCCTGACATCACAAAGAACTCTGATATCACATGGCCGGCATCACACAGAACTTTGATATCTCATGTCCGGCATCACACAGAACTCTGATATCTCATGCCTGGCATCACACAGAACTCTGATATCTCATGCCTGGCATCACACAGAACTCTGATATCTCATGCCTGACATCACACAGAACTCTGATATCTCATGCCTGACATCACACAGAACTCTGATATCGCATGCCTGGCATCACACAGAACTCTGATATATCATGCCTGACATCACACAGAACTCTGATATCTCATGCCTGACATCACACAGAACTCTGATATCTAATGCCTGACATCACACAGAACTCTGATATCACATGTCTGACATCACACAGAACTCTGATATCGCATGTCTTGTGTCACAAAGAACTCTGATATCACATGTCCGGCATCACACAGAACTCTGATATCTCATGCCTGGCATCACACAGAACTCTGATATATCATGTCTGGCATCACACAGAAATCTGATATCTCATGCCTGACATCACACAGAACTCTGATATCTCATACCTGACATCACACAGAACTCTGATATCTCACGCCTGACATCACACAGAGCTCTGATATCTCATGTCTGGCATCACACAGAACTCTGATATCACATGCCTGACATCACACAGAGCTCTGATATCTCATGTCTGGCATCACACAGAACTCTGATATCACATGCCTGGCATCACACAGAACTCTGATATCTCATGCCTGGCATCACACAGAACTCTGATATATCATGCCTGGCATCACACAGAACTCTGATATATCATGTCTGGCATCACACAGAAGTCTGATATCTCATGCCTGACAACACACAGAACTCTGATATCTCATGCCTGGCATCACACAGAGCTCTGATATCTCATGTCCAGCATCACACAGAAGTCTGATATCTCATGCCTGACATCACACAGAACTCTGATATCTCATGCCTGACATCACACAGAACTCTGATATCTCATACCTGACATCACACAGAACTCTGATATCCCATGCCTGACATCACACAGAGCTCTGATATCTCATGCCTGGCATCACACAGAACTCTGATATCACATGCCTGGCATCACACAGAACTCTGATATCGCATGCCTGGCATCACACAGAACTCTGATATCTCATACCTGACATCACACAGAAATCTGATATCTCATGCCTGGCATCACACAGAACTCTGATATATCATGCCTGGCATCACACAGAACTCTGATATATCATGCCTGGCATCACACAGAACTCTGGTATCTCATGCCTGGCATCACACAGAACTCTGATATATCATGCCTGGCATCACACAGAACTCTGATATATCATGTCTGGCATCACACAGAAGTCTGATATCTCATGCCTGACAACACACAGAACTCTGATATCTCATGCCTGGCATCACACAGTACTCTGATATCGCATGCCTGGCATCACACAGTACTCTGATATCACGTGTCCGGCATCACACAGAACTCTGATATCGCATACCTGGCATCACACAGAACTCTGATATATCATGCCTGGCATCACACAGAACTCTGATATCTCATGCCTGGCATCACACAGAACTCTGATATCACGTGTCCGGCATCACACAGAACTCTGATATCGCATGCCTGGCATCACACAGAACTCTGATATCTCATACCTGACATCACACAGAACTCTGATATCTCATGCCTGGCATCACACAGAACTCTGATATATCATGCCTGGCATCACACAGAACTCTGATATATCATGCCTGGCATCACACAGAACTCTGGTATCTCATGCCTGGCATCACACAGAACTCTGATATATCATGCCTGGCATCACACAGAACTCTGATATATCATGTCTGGCATCACACAGAAGTCTGATATCTCATGCCTGACAACACACAGAACTCTGATATCTCATGCCTGGCATCACACAGTACTCTGATATCGCATGCCTGGTATCACACAGTACTCTGATATCACGTGTCCGGCATCACACAGAACTCTGATATCGCATACCTGGCATCACACAGAACTCTGATATATCATGCCTGGCATCACACAGAACTCTGATATCTCATGCCTGGCATCACACAGAACTCTGATATCACGTGTCCGGCATCACACAGAACTCTGATATCGCGTGTCTTGTGTCACAAAGAAATCTGATGACTACAACCTTAAGCACCATACAAAGCAAAAAAATGTTGACTCCCACTAAACTTAAATAGGATGTAAATGTGATAATAAAATAAAATAAATAGATAAAATAAAACAACAATTTGACTAGTCTTACCTTAAGTTCGTTTCAATATGGCGGTCCATTTGTTTTTGGAATGGACGTGAGGTGTAGTAGCCAGACCAGAAATGGTCATCTTTGTCAGCATAAGTGAAGAAATCACCACTCAGTACCGGATAGTCCTCTGGTTTAGTGTCCAGAGTTGATCCGGTCAACTCGTGAAGCTTATTGAAGTACTCTGAGAGTGTGCCAAACTGGGCCTACAAAACAGTAGGTACTATACAATCAAACTGTGCCTACATAAACACAGCAATTACTAAACATTCAAACTAGGCCTACATAAACACAGTCAGTACTAAACATTCAAACTGGGCCTACATAAACACAATACTAAACATTCAAACTGGGCCTACATAACACAGTACTAAACATTCAAACTGGCCCTACATAACACAGTAAGTACTAAACATTCAAACTGGACCTACATTAACACAGTACTAAACATTCAAACTGGGCCTACATACACACAGTACTAAACATTCAAACTGGGCCTACATAAACACAGTACTAAACATTCAAACTGGCCCTACATAAACACAATACTAAACATTCAAACTGGGCCTACATACACACAGTACTAAACATTCAAACTGGGCCTACATACACACAGTACTAAACATTCAAACTGGGCCTACATAAACACAGTACTAAACATTCAAACTGGCCCTACATAAACACAATACTAAACATTCAAACTGGGCCGACATACACACAGTACTAAACATTCAAACTGGGCCTACATACACACAGTACTAAACATTCAAACTGGGCCTACATACACACAGTACTAAACATTCAAACTGGGCCTACATAAACACAGTACTAAACATTCAAACTGGGCCTACATACACACAGTACTAAACATTCAAACTGGGCCTACATAAACACAGTACTAAACATTCAAACTGGGCCGACATAAACACAGTACTAAACATTCAAACTGGGCCTACATAAACACAATACTAAACATTCAAACTGGGCCTACATAAACACAGTACTAAACATCCAAACTGGGCCGACATAACACAGCAAGTACTAAACATTCAAACTGGGCCTACATAACACAGTACTAAACATCCAAACTGGGCCGACATAACACAGTACTAAACATTCAAACTGGGCCTACATACACACAGTACTAAACATTCAAACTGGGCCTACATAACACAGTACTAAACATCCAAACTGGGCCTACATAACACAGTACTAAACATTCAAACTGGGCCGACATAACACAGTACTAAACATTCAAACTGGGCCTACATAAACACAGTACTAAACATTCAAACTGGGCCTACATACACACAGTACTAAACATTCAAACTGGGCCTACATACATACAGTACTAAACATTCAAACTGGGCCTACATACACACAGTACTAAACATTCAAACTGGGCCTACATACACACAGTACTAAACATTCAAACTGGGCCTACATACACACAGTACTAAACATTCAAACTGGGCCTACATACACACAGTACTAAACATTCAAACTGGGCCGACATAACACAGTACTAAACATTCAAACTGGGCCGACATACACACAGTACTAAACATTCAAACTGGGCCTACATAAACACAGTACTAAACATTCAAACTGGGCCGACATAACACAGCAAGTACTAAACATTCAAACTGGGCCTACATAAACACAGTACTAAACATTCAAACTGGGCCGACATAACACAGTACTAAACATTCAAACTGGGCCGACATAACACAGCAAGTACTAAACATTCAAACTGGGCCTACATAAACACAGTACTAAACATTCAAACTGGGCCTACATACACACAGTACTAAACATTCAAACTGGGCCTACATACACACAGTACTAAACATTCAAACTGGGCCTACATAAACACAGTACTAAACATTCAAACTGGGCCTACATACACACAGTACTAAACATTCAAACTGGGCCGACATAACACAGCAAGTACTAAACATTCAAACTGGGCCTACATAAACACAGTACTAAACATTCAAACTGGGCCTACATACACACAGTACTAAACATTCAAACTGGGCCTACATACACACAGTACTAAACATTCAAACTGGGCCTACATAAACACAGTACTAAACATTCAAACTGGGCCTACATAAACACAGTACTAAACATTCAAACTGGGCCTACATACACACAGTACTAAACATTCAAACTGGGCCTACATACACACAGTACTAAACATTCAAACTGGGCCTACATACACACAGTACTAAACATTCAAACTGGGCCTACATACACACAGTACTAAACATTCAAACTGGGCCTACATAAACACAGTACTAAACATTCAAACTGGGCCTACATAAACACAATACTAAACATTCAAACTGGGCCTACATAACACAGTACTAAACATTCAAACTGGGCCTACATACACACAGTACTAAACATTCAAACTGGGCCTACATACACACAGTACTAAACATTCAAACTGGGCCTACATACACACAGTACTAAACATTCAAACTGGGCCTACATACACACAGTACTAAACATTCAAACTGGGCCTACATACACACAGTACTAAACATTCAAACTGGGCCTACATACACACAGTACTAAACATTCAAACTGGGCCTACATAAACACAGTACTAAACATTCAAACTGGGCCTACATAAACACAGTACTAAACATTCAAACTGGGCCGACATAACACACAGTACTAAACATTCAAACTGGGCCTACATAAACACAGTACTAAACATTCAAACTGGGCCTACATAAACACAGTACTAAACATTCAAACTGGGCCTACATAAACACAGTACTAAACATTCAAACTGGGCCTACATAAACACAGTACTAAACATTCAAACTGGGCCTACATAAACACAGTACTAAACATTCAAACTGGGCCTACATAAACACAGTACTAAACATTCAAACTGGGCCTACATAACACAGTACTAAACATTCAAACTGGGCCTACATAAACACAATACTAAACATTCAAACTGGGCCGACATAACACAGCAAGTACTAAACATTCAAACTGGGCCGACATAAACACAGGACTGAAACATAATGTAGTATGTAAAGAGGTGAATGAAATGATTATACCAGAAATGTTTAGTTTCAGGGTTTGCCGATATCTTGATAGAATCTTTCTTCTTTTTCAAAGTTTACTTGAAGACATCATCCTAAGAATATCAAACCCCAAGTAATTTACCTGTTAGTTGTAAGTGTGTCATATACATCCTAAACGTGAAATGTCATTGGCTAACATATCTTGTTAATTCTCCAGATCTCTATTTATAGCCAATCACTTTAACTTGGTCAGAGTTGGGAATAGGCGCATTGTCACTGTAATACAATTTTCTGGATTTTACAAATAGAAAGCTAAACTTGACTCCAAACTATAAATTCTAGCCAACTTATAGTCAACTCTATAAACCGCAACCTTTTGTTCTTCTGAATTTATGTCAAGGGGCCTCCGTGAATTGCACTCAAAATCACAAAGCCTCTCACCTCTAATTGGTGCAGGTTCGATTTGTAACAATTACTATCTGCTCGCATTTTTTAAATAGTTTATATTTCCCGCGTTTGGGGATCATTCCCATAGTTCCTTGCAACCTAGCTAGGTCAACCTAAATTTGGGTAGCTAGGGTAGTACCGGCCGAAAGTTCAGAGTAGACAGACGTGATGGTGATTGTCAGGCAATTTTCGGCAGTCTTCATGCAATAAACTCATTTGACAATGGCACGGAGGAAGGTCTGTGGTAAGTGCATTTGTATTTGGTTTTATTTGTGCAAAATTATCGAATATAAAATATTTTCTTGTTAAATTCATTCTTAAACGCATATTCATTTTAATGCACGAACTTGGCCAGCTCTCACTTACCTGTATGTGTGCTCAGGTGTGACTGCTATCGAGAGTGTTCGTTTGGCTTTTGTGTATTTATCCAAAACGTTGTATTAACAGTGAATGGTTTTATTTCTTGTATCAATAGTCGCTTTATTTGGAAATATTGTGTCCATTTAAATGTCTTAGTTAAATTTTCGGAGCGGAAGGGAATGACCGGAAGTTGAGAGTATGGTGCGCCATGATGGAAGTATTTTGTTATTTATATTTTAGACTTGTAACAGTAAACAAGTTCTTTGCTAATTATATATCTATATATTTATATTGCCAAACTTATGTGAGTGTGTATTGCCAAACAGATGTTGAACATTTGAGTTATAAATAGTTCAATATTGTAGCGTCATGGGTATGGGCATGACAGAGTGGGGAGCCACATTGAGATAGGACCGCCTGATGGTACTTGGGGGATCCGATCGTGAAGAAAGACAGTGTTTGAGGGATATCTACCGAAGGTTCCTGGAGTAAAGTCCGGAAGTGGAAACATATCACCTGTGGGAGACAGATAAGTCCCAAATGAACACAGTTTAGTGGCAAACCGAAAATGAACTGAAGCAGCCTTGGTGCTGACTAGTGTTTCAATGTGAACAGTTTGGCAATAATTTAGCTAGCATAATATTTAGTGATTTCATTCTTTTTTTAGAACCCGGGATTAATTGTTAATTTAGTAGTTTGTAATTGAAACTTCTATTGTATGTTGGTGGATTTTTTTTTTTTTGTAAATAGCAAGGAAGGTGTTTGTTTTTTTGAATGAATCTGAGTGAGAGTGTGGAAGTTCAGTGAAGTTATCTCTTTATCTATTTTTTTCTCTTTCATTTGTAAATAAATTTCTAACATCTTAAATCTTGTGTGATTATTGGAGAAGGCCAGCTTGACCACGTGACACGATTCTTGCTCGCGCCGATATATGTGAGAAAGTTTGCCAGTTTACTTTCGGAAGGTCGGTGGTATCTTTCTGGGTACATTGTATCTGGGTTCTCTCCTCCACCAAAACTGGATGCCACCAGATAACTGCAGCTATCTTTACGTTCCTTATGATACTTACGATTATACAGAATTCTGACATCATCAGCATACAAGTAGTTTGATTAATAATAAGGCTTCTGTTTAAAACAACACACATACAGCTTCAGTTTAAAACAACACACATACAAAACACAGAGGCACAGTATATTCCATTGTATTTCAAAACCTTTTTAAGCACACTGACTTGAGTCGACAAGAATTTCAACCTTTGCAGTCAAAATATCACCTATTCTCTGTTTCTTTTTGGATTTTCCCCACAACACAGTTAAATGATTGTCAATTTCCTTTTATTTCAGATAGCTTCAGTGGTACGTAATAATTTGCTTATTTTGTTGTAAATTCAACAGAGACCACTCTGGTGCCTGAAAAATCTTTCTGTGATGTAAAACTAGCATGACCACAGTGTATATGATGTATTTTTCTTGTTTATTTAATACCACAACCACAGGGATTTTCTTCCTTGGTGTATGCTCTATAATGGCCAGTTAACCACTTCAATGACCATGTTCACCTGTGGCGGTTTATCAAGATAATTAATAATTTAAAGTAGACTGTTGTAACGAAATTACGGTGGCTAATGGTGATAGTGAATTTAGCATTTTAATGAAAATTTTAAGTAATGTGGCGTTATAACGAAAATGGCGATGGATTGAGTGGCGATGGTTGGAGAGTTGACTGTATTTAAGACTTTTAAACAAATATCTATTTTAATATTACTAACCTTGACCCCAAGTTGTGGGTTCTTGTCAAGGTAATCAAAGATTTTCTGGTAATTGTTGAACTGTCTGTCACACTCCTCAGCCTTATCGTAGCGAAAATCGTCGCCCAGAGGGATAAAGAGAGCATTACTTCGATATAAGGATGCTTTCTTTTTGTATTGGTCAATAAGCATGGCAGCCCTGTACAAAAGAGTAAACAAGAGGCCCATGGACCACATTGCTCACCCATGTCACCTTGGCCCGTAGTAAGGATTTTCTATATATTCACATGCAAACTTTGATCTTCTAAGTGGCTCCACCCTTCCTCTGGGGGCCATGATTTTAACAAACTTGAATCTGCACTTTGTCAGAAAGCTGCCATGTAAATTGGAACTTCTCTGGCCAAGTGGTTCTTGACAGGAAGATTTTTAAATGACCCCACCCTAATTTTGCAGTTTTGTAATATGTCCCTTTTGAAGGGGGCATGGTCCATCATTTGAAGACACTTGAATCCCCTTCACCCAAGGATGATTTGAACCATGTTTGGTTGAAATTGGCTCTGTGGTTCTGGGTTAGGGTTAGGGTTAGGGTTTAGGGTTAGGGTTTGGGTTAGGGTTAGGGTTCTGGAGATGCTTTTTGACAAGTTTGGTTGAAAATTACCCTGTAGTTCTGGAGAAGAAAACAAAATGGTGAAAGTTTACAGAAAGACATATGACAGACAACAAGTGATCAGAAAAGCTCATTTGAGCTTTCAGCTCAGGTGAGCTAAACATCAAGGACACCCTGTACAAAAATCGTTAAAATCAATGACACATTGTACAAAATAGTCAAAAACAATGACACATTGTACAAAATAGTCAAAATCAATGACACTCTGTACAAAATAGTTAAAAGCAAGAAAAATATTTTGGACATATATGTAACTGACGGTGTTTAACAGAGTGTGATGTTTACCTGTCTGTGTGTTTACCTGTCTGTGTATTTTCCTGTCTGTGTGTTTACCTGTGTGTGTGTTTACCTGCATGTGTTTACCTGTGTGTGTGTTTACTTGTCTGTGTGTTTACCTGTGTGTGATGTTTACTTGTCTGTGTGTTTACCTGCCTGTGTGTTTACTTGAGTGTGATGTTTACCTGTCTGAGTGTTTACCTGTGTGTGATGTTTACCTGTCTGTGTGCTTACCTGTCTGTGTTTTCCTCTCTGTGTGTTTCCCTGTCTGTGTGTTTACCTGTCTGCGTGTTTACCTGTCTGTGTGTTTACCTGTATATGTGCTTACCTGTCTGTGTGTTTACCTGTCTGCGTGTTTACCTGTCTGCTTGTTTACCTGTCTGTGTGTTTACCTGTCTGTGTGTTTACCTGTCTGCGTGTTTACCTGTCTGCGTGTTTACCTGTCTGCGTGTTTACCTGTCTGCGTGTTTTCCTCTCTGTGTGTTTACCTGTCTGCGTGTTTACCTGTCTGTGTGTTTACCTGTCTGTGTGTTTACCTGTCTGTGTGTTTACCTGTCTGTGTGTTTACCTGTCTGCGTGTTTACCTGTCTGCATGTTTACCTGTCTGTGTGTTTACCTGTCTGCCACATTGCTGTCGGTGATTGCCTGTGGAGGAACTCTCCAGGGACAGCTATATGAGCTTGGTGACATTCGTGCAAAGTCAAACTGACAGCAGATCTTAGGATCCGGTCCACAGGTATGGGGAATGTCATAGGAATAGAAGGGCATCATGTGACACAGAATGTCTGTAGTACTGTCTGTGTCTGTGAAAATTAAACTAATGAATAAAACGATATTTTGCACAGAATATCCAGCCTTGTCTGCAAAATTGACATAAAAACAGCATAATAACTAATATATAATAGGTAATCCCCACTGAGACAATACCCTCAAAAAAAAGTTTTGTTTTTTTTTTTTATTTTGTTTTTTTTTTTTATTTTTTTGTAAAATGCAATTCAATAGCATACTACATGTGACTGATTAAGTGTTGAAATTAGAGGGAAGTTGATTAGCTGAAAATGAGTGTAGTGCAACAAATGATTAAGTTCATAGAACACTGAAAAGGTGACTATGCAACACAGTGATCAATCCCACGACTCCTGCCACGATTATACAAAATTAAAAGTAGGACAGACACCGATTATATACCAGAGGTGCTATCTGTCTGCACATGAATTATATACAGACTTAAGGTGGCCCCACCCATAAGTTGTCTCCGCATGAATTAGATACAGACTTAAGGTGGCCCCACCCATAAGTTGTCTCCGCATGAATTAGATACAGACTTAAGGTGGCCCCACCCATAAGTTGTCTCCGCATGAATTAGATACAAACATAAGGTGGCCCCACCCATAAGTTGTCTCCGCATGAATTAGATACAGACTTAAGGTGGCCCCACCCATAAGTTGTATCCGCAAGAATTAGATACAGACTTAAGGTGGCCCCACCCATAAGTTGTATCCACATGAATTAGATACAGACTTAAGGTGGCCTCACCCCAAAGTTGTCTCCACATGAATTAGATACAGACTTAAGGTGGCCTCACCCCAAAGTTGTCTCCACATGAATTCCAGGTTCTTGTTTCTGGCAAAGTTTTTTTTGATTGTGTAGTGGACTCTTTGTATCAACATCCCTGTCACCCCTGACCTCTTCAGTAGGTACGCCATGGTGGGAGAATGTCCAAAAGGATCAATAGCCCAGCCAGATTTGGGAGTGAAACCTACAAACAGAACAGCAGAATATCACAGTCACAATGCTGGAACAATAGGCCCAAAGGACGTAATGTTGACCCGAGTAACCAAATTTTTACGGATGTGCAGTGATTTAATACTACCATTTTTGAGTGAAAATTCATTTATGTTGTTTCAATACTTGAGACATACTTTACAGCTTTCCTATGACATAGTAAGTTATATTAAGTCACACTAAATAATTCCGAGTCATACTAATTAGTCAAACTGTGATGTGTTCAGGAGGGGATGGTTGTTTTATTTACCAGGAAACAAGGCCACCTGGGCCTACTTTAGTCAGGGGAAAATCCCCCATCCTAGTTCCACGATTTTACTATGGCAATTAACTGGCAAGCACACACACACACACACACACACACACACACACACACACAATGATGATAATAATAGTAGTAGTTCTGGAGACAAATGGTGTTTAATACATGTGATTCATTGAATAACTGGAGAGTCTCATCAGCGAGTTTTACCTGTTGTCTTGTCAGAGTGTTTTACCTGTTGTTTTGTCAGAGTGTTTTACCTGTTGTCTTGTCAGCGTGTTTTACCTGTTGTCTTTTCAATGTGTTTAACCTGTTGTCTGTTTTACCTGTTGTCTGTTTTACCTGTTGTCTTGGCAGCATGTTTACCTGTTGTCTTGGCAGCATGTTTACATGTTGTCTTGGCAGCGTGTTTTACCTGTTGTCTTGTCAGTGTGTTTTACCTGCTGTCTTGTCAGAGTGTTTTACCTGTTGTCTTGGCAGCGTGTTTTACCTGTTGTCTTGTCAGCGTGTTTTACCTGTTGTTTTGACAGCGTGTTTTACCTGTTGTCTTGTCAGCGTGTTTTACCTGTTGTCTTGTCAGTGTGTTTTACCTGCTGTCTTGGCAGCGTGTTTTACCTGTTGTCTTGGCAGCGTGTTTTACCTGTTGTCTTGTCAGCGTGTTTTACCTGTTGTCTTGACAGCTTGTTTTACCTGTTGTCTTGTCAGCATGTTTTACCTGTTGTCTTGTCAGTGTGTTTTACCTGTTGTCTTGGCAGCGTGTTTTACCTGTTGTCTTGGCAGCATGTTTTACCTGTTGTCTTGGCAGCATGTTTTACCTGTTGTCTTGGCAGCATGTTTTACCTGTTGTCTTGTCAGCGTGTTTTACCTGTTGTCTTGGCAGCATGTTTTACCTGTTGTCTTGTCAGTGTGTTTTACCTGTTGTCTTGGCAGCGTGTTTTACCTGTTGTCTTGGCAGCATGTTTTACCTGTTGTCTTGGCAGCATGTTTTACCTGTTGTCTTGTCAGTGTGTTTTACCTGTTGTCTTGACAGCATGTTTTACCTGTTGTCTTGTCAGTGTGTTTTACCTGTTGTCTTTTCAATGTGTTTTACCTGTTGTCTTGTCAGTGTGTTTTACCTGTTGTCTTTTCAATGTGTTTTACCTGTTGTCTTGGCAGTTTGTTTTACCTGTTGTCCCGTGGAGATACTGGTTCCCCTCGATTAGTTGGTCCACCATTGCAGCATAATGAGCATTAGCTTCATCATTCATCACCCAGCCTCCTGTTGCTACCTCCAGCTGTCCATTCTTCATCAATCTGAAAAATGTTCTGATCATTAATAAATATATATATTCAAAGTACCCACATTGCCAAATTTAAGACAAAATGAAACAAAATACTTCACAAATGTTTACCTGTTGGGTTAGACGGATTTTATAGTTAGGTTGTATATGTTTAATATGTAGAGTTAGGTTGGTTCTATATATTGGGTTAGATATGATATATGTCTGGTTAGAAAGGTTTTGTATGTCGAGTTATACAGGTTTCAAGTTAAACAGGTTGTATATGTCAAGTTAGACAGGTTTTATGTGTTGAGTTAAACAAGTTTTGTATGTCAGTTTAGACAGGTTTAAATTGGGGTCAACAGATTATCAGGTTAGACAAAAGATTATATGTCAGGTTAGAAACGTTTTTAAGTCAAGCTAGACGGGTTTCAGGTAGGCTAGACAGATTTGCTTGTATCAGGTAAGACAGGTTTCAGATTAGACAGGTTACATACATAGGGTTAGAAAAGTTTTATATGTCGACTTAGAAACATTGTATATGTCGACTTAGAAACATTTTATATGTCGACTTAGAAACATTTTATATGTCGATTTAAACAGGTTTTAATTCGGGTTAGACAGGTTTTATATGTCAGATTCTCATGTTGGATAAATCAGATTTTACTTTATACAGTCTCTGAAATATTCTACTTTACCATTTTTCCATTCACTCATCTTGTGTTCCGCGTGCACTCACTGTGTGTTCACCATGAAATCACCATTCATTCAGCGCGCACTCACTGTGTGTTCACCATGAAATCACCATTCATTCAGCGCGCACTCACTGTGTGTTCACCATGAAATCACCATTCATTCAGCGCGCACTCACTGTGTGTTCAGCATGAAATCACCATTCATTCAGCGCGCACTCACTGTGTGTTCAGCATGAAATCACCATTCATTCAGTGCGCACTCACCGTGTGTTCAGCATGAAATCACCATTCATTCAGCGCGCACTCACTGTGTGTTCACCATGAAATCACCATTCATTCAGCGCGCACTCACTCTGTGTTCAGCATGAAATCACCATTCATTCAGTGCGCACTCACCGTGTGTTCAGCATGAAATCACCATTCATTCAGCGCGCACTCACTGTGTGTTCAGCATGAAATCACCATTCATTCAGCGCGCACTCACTCTGTGTTCAGCATGGAATCACCATTCATTCAGCGCGCACTCACTGTGTGTTCAGCATGGAATCACCATTCATTCAGCGCGCACTCACTGTGTGTTCAGCATGAAATCACCATTCATTCAGCGCGCACTCACTGTGTGTTCAGCATGAAATCACCATTCATTCAGCGCGCACTCACTGTGTGTTCAGCATGAAATCACCATTCATTCAGCGCGCACTCACCGTGTGTTCAGCATGAAATCACCATTCATTCAGCGCGCACTCACCGTGTGTTCAGCATGAAATCACCATTCATTCAGCGCGCACTCACCGTGTGTTCAGCATGAAATCACCATTCATTCAGCGCGCACTCACCGTGTGTTCAGCATGAAATCACCATTCATTCAGCGCGCACTCACCATTCATAAAACATTCACTGTGCATTCACCATTTGGTGCAGGTTCGATTCTCGCTCGCGCTCACGGCGATATATGTGAGAAAGTTTGCCAGTTTTCTTTCGGAAGGCCGGTGGTCTCTTCCTGGGTATATTGTATCTGGGTTCTCTCCTCCACCAATAAAAACTGGATGCCACCAGATAACTGAAAAATTGTTGAGTTTGGCGTAAAACAATAAACAATCAATCATTCGCCATTTGTTCATCGTTCAGTCTTTGCATGGTCATTCAGAACATCAATGTGAAAGGAGTGATATTTATTGCAAGGACAAAATGAAAAACTAATTTTTGAATTACTTTTGTAAACACAAAATATCAATAAAAACAAACACTTTTGACAAATATTGCAACATTATTTTATAATATTTCCTTAAGCAGTATAGCTATAAATAATCAAATTGCATTAAATTATGAAATTTTAACAAGGTATTCTCAAGAATTCCAAAGCACTCTAGCATACTCTGTTTAGTAGTACCTGTCAAGAATTCTAATTATGATAATACCAAATATGCATTTTATTTTCCACATTTACCTGTAGTTTTTAGTACTTGTCCAGCAATGTAGTATGCTTTGTTTAGACTGAATATATTCAGAACTGTAGTTCCCCTATTCCATGTTATTCTATTATTTATTCATTGAATAAATATTCATATCATTTTTCTCATCTGTTTATGAAATAAAAATATTCCAAGAGAAAAATCCGATACATTACAAATAAATAGATCATCTTGCGTTCACTGTGCATTCAACATTTACTCACTGTTCACTCACCATTCATTCAGTGTTCCCTCACCATTCGTTCAGTGTTCACTCACCATTCGTTCAGTGTTCACTCACCATTCGTTCAGTGTTCACTCACCATTCGTTCAGTGTTCACTCACCATTCGTTCAGTGTTCACTCACCATTCGTTCAGTGTTCACTCACCATTCGTTCAGTGTTCACTCACCATTCGTTCAGTGTTCACTCTGCGTTCGTTCAGTGTTCACTCACCATTCGTTCACTGTTCACTCACCATTCGTTCAGTGTTCACTCACCATTCGTTCAGTGTTCACTCACCATTCATTCAGTGTTCACTCACCATTCGTTCAGTGTTCACTCACCATTCGTTCAGTGTTCACTCACCATTCATTCAGTGTTCACTCTGCGTTCGTTCAGTGTTCACTCACCATTCGTTCTGTGTTCACTCACCATTCGTTCACTGTTCACTCACCATTCGTTCAGTGTTCACTCACCATTCGTTCAGTGTTCCCTCACCATTCGTTCAGTGTTCACTCACCATTCGTTCAGTGTTCACTCACCATTCGTTCTGTTCAAGTGCAAAAGTAGAGAGTTTCAGGGACTGTGTACCTACCTTCTCACTGCTTCCTTTCGTGCTTCATTCAGAGATTCCCACCAGAGTGAAAAGAATGAAAGTTCTGCATATATAAACCGTCGTCGCGAATCCGCTGATAGGACATTCAGCATGTTGTCCAGAATTGGCTTAGTCTGCTGGGTATAGTAATCTGTAAACTTCTTCACCCAACCTGATATAATCACAAACAAACAACCTGATATGAATAAAAGTTACTTTCATTTCTTGTAATTTAATTTAGTAAATCACTTTTGATACAACTTGATTAATAATTCTAAATAAAATATTAATTTTTTATGTTTATATGATGCAGACCAATATTGCAGTTGCAACAAAATGGAAACAGAACAATGTAACATAACGTGATGTCAATCTTAGGACAAAACGGCAACTTTGTTTATACAATATCAATAATGTTGATAAAGGGAAATCAACCAATCAAATTGCATGATACTAGTAAGGTTAAAGAGGCACTACAGCTCATTATCCACTTTAATCGAGTGTTTTTTAAAACATGTATCAATAAAATAAAAATCATAACAATACTGACAATTATGAACATTAGGAATGCATTAATTTGCTCTCGACTGCGCTTTAAAGATCATCCGGAATTCAGTAGTTTCCTCATTCTGACTCAGACATTTTACATCACGTCATTCGGTACGACAACACACGTGTTGTGCAAAAACTTATTTAATGGGGTCCACATTCGTTTCTCGAGTATGCAATTATTTCCTGCTTCTTATAATTAAGTAATTATAAATCATTATTATAACAGAAAATCTTTCATGTCCCTATAACCAAATAATGTATATGTTAAAGCACGCCATTTCTTTTGATAAAAATAGCACTTACTTTTAATCCCCTGCATGTATGTCTCGTAGCTAGAGGGTCATAGTGATATCCTCACGTAAATTCTAGTTTGCGTATGTGTTATACTTCGTTCTATTTTAACCCTTTCCTAACATAATCTGTCAAAATTCTGAGTTTAGCCATTGTACACTAACTCTCGCTGGATTGTTTACCCTCCGTGCGCAGGCGTCCAAAGACCGAAAGAAGAAGTCTCAGTGTTGTTAAAAAAATGACCTTCAAAAACGATTAATTTTTACATTTAAAGAAGAATTTTCAACTTTCGAAATGTGTTATTTTTGCAAAGTTTATACATTCAACTATGCAACGAAATTAGGGAAAGCTCTCGGGAAAATTGTCATTTTACAATTTTTGAGCAAAATGAGCTGTAGTGCCTCTTTAAATTACATATTTATAATCATATAATTTTCCTGTGTCTCAGTGTTTCCTCCAGAAATTAAGAAATGAGGGGACAATTCTCCCCTTGATATCACACCTGCATTTATTGTTGTTGTTGTAAAATTTGGGGGGAGGTGTGTGTGTGTGTGTGTGTTGTTTGTTTGTGTGTTGTTTGTTTGTTTGTGTGTGAATGTGTGTGTGCAAAATAGCAATTGATATATCCACTATGCTTTTAGGATTCATAGTTCTTAGCTACTATCATCGTTTACAATTAATCACACAGTTTGGTCGCCTATAGCTATATATTAAAAGAATTATAAAGAAAGCAGGGGTGTAACTGGTTTGAGTTGCAGAAAATATAAATAAAATCAGTTACAAGTTGTGCTTGAAAGAGTTCTCTTTTCTTGGAATTCCAGTGAGCGATCGGTGAAATCATTACAAATTGCACAATTAAGCCTATATTTGAATTCCATGTGTATGAAAAGGCTAAGGCTTGGCTAAGGCATGGCTAGGGCATGGCTAAGGCATGGCTAGGGCATGGCTAAGGCA
Source organism: Ostrea denselamellosa (assembly GCA_024699665.1). Classification (NCBI taxonomy): domain Eukaryota; kingdom Metazoa; phylum Mollusca; class Bivalvia; order Ostreida; family Ostreidae; genus Ostrea; species Ostrea denselamellosa. Next base: position 1,372,517 of record JAMZEH010000078.1, read on the forward strand.
TGGCTAAGGCAAGGCTAAGGCAAGGCTAAGGCATGGCTAAGGCATGGCTAAGGCAAGGCTAAGGCATGGCTAAGGCATGGCTAAGGCATGGCTAAGGCTTGTGTATAGAAATGGGAACAGGTCTATCCTGACATTTGTGGGTTTTTTTTAAAGTATAACGGATTTTAGTTACTTTTCTCTTAACCTCACAACTTTCAAACCTCTTGCGCAAACCTCGATGCGCAGATATGATATTTTATTTATTCTGTAAATGCTCCTGAATAACATTCTGCAAGCATGGTTAATTTCCAATTAAAAGTGGGCCACTGAGTGATATTTTTCACCGATTTTACATCTAAAAGTCAAAAAATTCTATCTTTCCATGAACACTTGACTCCACATAATGCAATTTATCAGAGACCAAAAAATGGCATGAAATATGAATAAATCATGTTTAAAGTTGAATTTTCAGCGATCATTGGCACGATATGAAAATAACTATTTTACTTTATATTTTTCCATCACTATTTCCAGTCAGGCCACTGTTCGATAATTAAATGTTTCATCATATCTGGATAGTTTCATCACTTCTGAAACCTTAAAAATTCAATTTATTATCTATCATAGATCAAAAGTGCCTTAACAGAAATGAACGGGATTGATATTTTAAATCACCCAAAATGGTTGATTTGTAAGCCCAGAAAAATCATGTACGAAATTAAATAATAGGGTGATGTTTTTATTTATTCCTGTACCAGCCCCGCTGTGCGTCATTTCGAACTCATGTGGTCTGGCATCATCACAGGTCGAGTGTTATCAGTCCACTCTTTAAATATTGCAGCACCCTGTTGGGATCCAGGTAGTTAGAATAGATCCTCGGTACCCCTTGCTTGTCGTAAGAGGCAACTAAATGGGATGGTGCTTCAGATGAGACCATAAAAACCGAGGCCCCGTGTCACAGCAGGTGTGGCACAATAAAGATCCTTCCCTGTTCAATGGCCATAAGCGCTGAACATAGGCCTAAATTTTGAAGCCCTTTACCGGCAATGGTGACGTCTCCGTATGAGTGAAAAATTCTCGAGTGGAACATTAAACAATATATAATCAATCAATCATATTCCTGTACTTTAAGTGAATTAAATAGCCAATTTGTCAACTGAAGTAGTGATTATAAACATTATTGATAATCATCTGAATGTATCTATGAATACGATCATAATTAGGCATATTGCAAACATTAAAGTCTACTTTATGAAGTCCGATTTTTCCAACTTCCTTCTTTTTTTTTTTTTTTTGCCATATTTGTAAACAGCAAAGACTTATAAAATATATTTGCTTTAATCCAAAATTGCAAACAGTCCCATTAAACACTTTTTAAAAAAGTATTGATTTTATTCATGTCCATCATCTGTTTTAACACAAAATCCCTCATTTCTGTTAAGTTTCTGTTAATTCAAATCTTTACAAAGCGCTCAAAAGAATTTGTTTACTGCATGATAAAATTCAATTCTATGCAGACTACAAATCCGGATTTTAAACAAAAATAAAAAGTATGATATGACGCAAAAGATGGGATTAAGCTTGCAGTTTTTAGGTGTTAGTTATAATATTTAATGGGGATTTCCATAACCCCACACTCTGAAGTAAACAGTGGTGTCTGTGTGTGTGATTTATCTGTCTGTGTGTGTGATTTATCTGTGTCTGTGTGTGTGATTTATCTGTGTCTGTGTGTGTGATTTATCTGTGTCTGTGTGTGTGATTTATCTGTGTCTGTGTGTTATTTATCTGTGTCTGTGTGTGTGATTTATCTGTGTCTGTGTGTGTGTGATTTACCTGTGTCTGTGTGTGTGATTTACATGTGTCTGTGTGTGTGTGATTTACCTGTGTCTGTGTATATGATTTACCTGTGTCTGTGTGTGATTTATCTGTGTCTGTGTGTGTGATTTACCTGTGTCTGTGTGTGATTTATCTGTGTCTGTGTGTGTGATTTGCCTGTGTCTGTGTGTGATATTTATCTGTGTCTGTGTGTGATTTATCTGTGTCTGTGTGTGATTTATCTGTGTCTGTGTGTGTGATTTACCTGTGTCTGTGTGTGTGATTTACCTGTGTCTGTGTGTGTGATTTACCTGTGTCTGTGTGTGATTTATCTGTTTCTGTATATATGATTTACCTGTGTCTATGTGTGTGTCATTTACCTGTATCTCTGTATATGATTTACCTGTGGCTGTGTGTGATTTACCTGTGTCTGTGTATATGATTTACCTGTGTCTATGTGTGTGTGATTTACCTGTGTCTGTGTGTGTGTGATTTACCTGTGTCTGTGTGTGTGTGATTTACCTGTGTCTGTGTGTGTGTGATTTACCTGTGTCTGTGTGTGATTTATCTGTGTCTGTGTGTGATTTATCTGTCTCAGTGTATATGATTTACCTGCGTCTGTGTGTGTGATTTACCTGTGTCTGTGTATCTGTGATTTATCTGTGTCTATGTGTGTTTTACCTGTGTCTGTGTGTGATTTACCTGTGTCTGTCTATATGATTTACCTGTGTCTGTGATTTATCTGTGTCTGTGATTTACCTGTGTCTCTGATTTATCTGTGTCTGTGTGTATGATTTATCTGTGTTTATGTGTGTGTGATTTATCTGTGTCTGTGTGTGTGATTTACCTGTGTCTGTGTATATGATTTACCTGTGTCTGTGATTTATCTGTGTTTATGTGTGTGATTTACCTGTGTTTGTGTGTGTGATTTATCTGTGTCAGTGTATATCATTCACCTGTGTCTGTGTATCTGTGATTTATCTGTGTCTATGTGTGTGATTTATCTGTGCCTATGTGTGTGTGTGATTTATCTGTGCCTATGTGTGTGTGTGTGATTTATCTGTGTCATGTGTGTGTAATTTATCTGTGTCTATGTGTATGTGTGATTTATCTGTGTCTATGTGTGTGATTTACCTGTGTCTGTGATTTATCTGTGTCTGTGTGTGATTTATCTGTGTCTGTGTGTGTGATTTACCTGTATCTGTGATTTATCTGTGTCTGTGTCTGATTTACCTATGTCTGTGTGTGTGATTTACCTGTGTCTGTGTGTGTGATTTACCTGTGTCTGTGTGTGTGATTTACCTGTGTCTGTGTGTGTGATTTACCTGTGTCTGTGTGTGATTTATCTGTGTCTCTGTGTGTGATTTAATTGTGTCTGTGATTTATCTGTGTCTGTGTGTGTGATTTACCTGTGTTTGTGTGTGTGATTTACCTGTGTCTGTGTGTGTGATTTACCTGTGTCTGTGATTTACCTGTGTCTGTGTGTGTTTGTTTGTTTGTTTGTTTATAGCCGCTTGAGCAATTTTTCAGCTATCCGGCGGCTGTCACCATTACCGGTGACAGGGCTGCAAATTTAGGCCTATGCTCGGCACTCAGGGCCTTTGAGCAGGGAGGGGTCTTTATCGTGCCACACCTACTGCGACACGGGACCTCGGTTTATACGGTCTCATCCGAAAGACCGGCACCCACGTCCCACAGTGAGATTCGAACCCCCGACTCAAGGATCATCAGATCTTTCAGCACAACGCTCTAACCACTGCGCCACGCGGGCGGCTGTCTGTGTGTGTGTGATTTACCTGTGTCTGTGTATATGATTTACCTGTGTCTGTGTATATGATTTACCTGTGTCTGTGTGTGATTTATCTGTGTTTGTGTGTGATTTATCTGTGTCTGTGATTTGTCTGTGTCTGTGTGTGTGATTTACCTGTGTCTATGTGTGTGTGATTTACCTGTGTCTGTGTGTGTGTGATTTTCCTCTGTCTGTGATTTACCTGTGTCTGTGTGTGATTTATCTGTGTCAGTGTATATGATTTACCTGTGTCTGTGTGTGTGATTTACCTGTGTCTGTGTATCTGTGAGGTATCTGTGTCTATGTGTGTTTTACCTGTGTCTGTGTGTGTGATTTACCTGTGTCTGTCTATATGATTTACCTGTGTCTGTGATTTATCTGTGTCTGTGTGTGTGATTTACCTGTGTCTATGATTTATCTGTGTCTGTGTGTATGATTTATCTGTGTTTATGTTTGTGTAATTTATCTGTGTCAGTGTATATGATTTACCTGTGTCTGTGTATATGATTTACCTCTGTCTGAGATTTACCTGTGTTTGTGTGTGTGATTTACCTGTGTCTGTGTGTGATTTATCTGTGTCAGTGTATATCATTTACCTGTGTCTGTGTATCTGTGATTTACCTGTGTCTGTGTGTGTGATTTATCTGTGTCAGTGTATATGATTTACCTGTGTCTGTGTATATGATTTACCTCTGTCTGAGATGTACCTGTGTTTGTGTGTGTGATTTACCTGTGTCTGTGATTTACCTGTGTCTGTGTGTGATTTACCTGTGTCTGTGTGTGATTTATCTGTGTCAGTGTATATCATTTACCTGTGTCTGTGTATCTGTGATTTATCTGTGTCTATGTGTGTGATTTATCTGTATCTATGTGTGTGTGTGATTTATCTGTGTCTATTTGTATGTGATCTACCTGTGTCTATGTGTGTGTGATTTATCTTTGTCTATGTGAGTGTTCTAACTGTGCCTATGTGTGTGTTATTTATCTGTGCCTATATGTGTGTGTTATTTATCTGTGTCTATGTGTGTGTGTGTGTAATTTATCTGTGTCTATGTGTATGTGTGATTTATCTGTGTCTATGTGTGTGTGTGTGTGATTTATCTGTGTCTATGTGTATGTGTGATTTATCTGTGTCTATGTGTGAGTTTGATTTATCTGTGTCTATGTGTGAGTTTCATTTATCTGTGTCTATGTGTGTAATTTACCTGTGTCTATGTGTGTGATTTACCTAGCACTGTGTGTATGATGCACCTGTGTCTATGTGTGTGTAATTTACCTGTGTCTATGAGTGTGTGATTTACCTATGTCTATGTGTGTGATTTACCTGTGTCTGTGTGTGCGTGATTTATCTGTACCTATGTGTTTGATTTCCCTGTGTCTATGTGTGTGATTTACCTGTGTCTATGTGTGTGATTTACCTGTGTCTCCGTGTGTGATTTACCTGGGTCAGTGTGACTGTGAGGCAAGACAAACACATAGAGTAAGTTGTTTGAGTTCCACTTGTTCTCGGGGTATGTGACACGCCACCCTTGTTTCCAGGCTCCCCCATCTGGATTATCGAACTTCAGTTCCTCGTAAACTTTCAACATCTTCAAGTATAAGACGGAAAATATGACACATATACCAATGTTTTACATCATTTCATATTAGTAGGTCATGAACATACCCACTACTCAACTACTTCCTGTTTTATGTCACTTCCTGGCAGAATACATATCTGAACCATCACTTTCTAAATCGTTCATTGAAATGTAAAATTGTTATGGACCGATACATGAATTTAGAAGTCAAAAATGAAATTACAAGCGCTCTCCCGCACACGTGAATTCGACGATGGAATTTTTTTTCACACCATTCAATAGGCATTTGAATCATAAGCCAGCAAGTATAATCTCAGCTCAATTTAACTTTTAATTCCAAAGTTATGGCCATTTTAGTACCCAAAAAATGATGGAAAATCAATGCACGTACATATATTTGCACATGAGTAAGACTCGACATTGATGTTGATGTCATTCGATAGGCATCTGATTGATATACTTACAGTATAAACTTGATGTCATTTGCATCATATATAAGAAATTTAGGGCGATTTGAAAATGGGCCAATCACAATTTAGCGCACATACATGCGTAAAAGTCTTTTTACTGTATATTTGCGTTAAGAATACTAGCATACATTCACAACTTAAGTTTCAAAAGATTTTAACAAAAATGATGAAGATTTGAAACTATGAATTTATGCATTAATGATGGTTGTGTAGCGTTGTTGTTCGTTCTTTTTAGTTAGTTATATTTACTGTTTTATTCATACTCTTGTGACGTAACTATGGTGCTATTTTATTTCTAGTCAAAATATAGTGTGATTGTGTTTGTTTTGTTATTAACTTTGAAAGTTTGAACTCTTTATTATAGTCTTTTACTTCCATAATAAGTATCATGATTTTCTATCAAATATGTGTTTATTGTATCGTGATACGTATCGAATCGGCTAAGGAGTGTCTCGTTCCAGCCCTATAATATATACACCCCTATAAATCTGCACTAATCTATACACTCCTGTAAATCTGCTGCTACTGATCTCTACACCCCTGTAAATATGCTGCTACTGATTTATACACCCCTGTAAATCTGCTGCTACTGATCTATACACCCCTGTAAATCTGCTGCTAGTGATCTATACACCCCTGTAAATTTGCCACTGAGCTATACAACCCTGTAAATCTACACTGATCTATACAACCCTTTAAATATACACATATCTATACACCCCTGTAAACCTGCTGTCACTGCTTTATATACCCCTGTAAATCTACACTGATCTATACACCCCTGTCAATCTGCTGCTACTGATTTATACACCCCTGTAAATCTACACTGATCTATACACCCCTGTCAATCTGCTGCCACTGATTTATACACCCCTGTAAATCTACACTGATCTATACACCCCTGTCAATCTGCTGCTACTGATTTATACACCCCTGTAAATCTGCCACTGATCTATACACCCCTGTCAATCTGCTGCTACTGATTTATACACCCCTGTAAATCTGCCACTGATCTCTACACCCCTGTAAATCATTCAAAGATTTGAAACTTCAAAAGACGATGCACATGCACGTGCATTTTATATCATCAATCTGTAGATATTTGGAATGTCTACTTATACTTTGGATATGATCTCATTCCCATCAACAACAACAGAGATACATACATTTTTGTATAATCCAATCATAAACGAAGCACATGTGCAGAATAGTAATTTTGACCACTGAGAACGCTAAAGGGGCTCAAGGTTTATCTACAACCTAAATATCAAACAATTTCATTGAAAAACAAAAGAAGTTACGGCGATTCCAAAATTTGTAAACAAAACTCCAATACACGTGCATGCACATGCAGACATTTTCAGACAAAATGACGTTCATTCCGCACATCTACATATTCTACACTATCATCCCATATTGGGTTCATATTGATCCCATGAGTAGTTTCTGAGAACAATCGTGGACAAAAAAGTCCCAGGAAGAAAGAAAAAATAAGAAGAAGAAACCGAGTAAAACCAACATTTTCCAAACCTTCATTGGGGAACATAATTACGTAAGCCGATACATGACACACATGACACAGAACAACGAATCCAAGTTTTAAAAACTGAAAATTTCAGTTTGGTTACGCTTGACTTATTTTTGACTGAATTATGCCCCTTGAAAAATTGCAAAAATAAATTTCCCAGACTTTTCTCCACATTGGATGAAGATATTCAACAGAAATCTAACTTTTTCTTCAAAAGTAACAAATCCAGTTCAAGTTTCATTAATGAATCCGTCGGATGAGACTGTAAAAACCGAGGCCCCATATCACAGCAGGTGTGGCACGATAAAGATCCCTCCCTCCCTGCTCAAAGGCCATAAGTGCCGAGCATAGGCCTAAATTTTGCAGTCCTTCACCGGCAATGGTGACGTCTCCATATGAGTGAAAAATTCTCGAGCAGGACGTTAAACAATACATAATCAAACAATGAATCAATCATTACACTTGACCTACTTTTGACTGAATTATGATGAATGTTTGAGGTTTTCCAGACTTTGTTTTTGCATTGGATGAAGATGTTTAACTGAAATTTTACATATGGCTCTGTTTTGGATAGTTACATATTAAGTTTGAGTTGTGGTGCACTTGACCTTCATACAGAATTATGCCCCTTGATGAATAGCATGAATCAGTTTTCAGGACTTTTCTATCCATTGGATGAAGATATCCAATTGAAATTTGATATGTGGCTTTGTCTTGGATAATTAAATATTAAGTTTGAGTTTCGTTATGCTTAACCTACTTTTGACTGAATTATCCTATTAGTAGGGGGTTTTGTATTGCCTGCTATACACTCAGAATCTCGATTCAATTTAGTGTAATACCTAATTGTAACAAAATGAGTACTGATCGTCTTTTTGACAATAAATCAATAAAATCAAGTCCTATTTCAGTCTTCAAAAATTTAAGGCACTGGCCTGAAAACCAAGTCTTATAAAAATGGACTAGTAATATTATTACTTATACTAGACCATCAATATTAACGACTTTCTGCTAAAAATACAACATCATCTATTGATATGGTGAGAAGCAGAGTTTAACCGTAACACTTGCTCCCTTTCCAAGTGTGAGTAAATTTCCAGGTGGGTTCGTAAAATTGAAATCTAGGTATCGCACACGATGAATACATGAATCTGTTTACTTCCATGGTGTTGTTTTACAGAAAAAAATAGACAAATAAGTATTTAAATCAGGGTATAATGATAATCAATGTGGAAAATTTCATGCAGTGTGTATCTGAATTTTAATCAATAAATATATATATCTAGAAAAAAAGTAATATTCAGATCTGTGTTGACTTGTATGTCAGTCTGGAGTATGGACCTGTGTTGACCCGTATGTCAGTCTGGAGTTTGGACCTGTGTTGATTTGTATGTCAGTCTGGAGTATGGACCTGTGTTGACCTGTATGTCAGTCTGGAGTATGGACCTGTGTTGACCCGTATGTCAGTCTGGAGTTTGGACCTGTGTTGACTTGTATGTCAGTCTGGAGTATGGACCTGTGTTGACCTGTATGTCAGTCTGGAGTATGGACCTGTGTTGACCTGTATGTCAGTCTGGAGTATGGACCTGTGTTGACCCATATGTCAGTCTGGAGTTTGCACTTTTCTTAACCTGTATGTTGGTCAGGGTATTTGGATCTGTATATCAGTCCAACGGAATCAGACTGTGGTTACCTGTATATCAGTCCGTGGGTTTGGACCATCTGCCAGACTACATGTGTCACCACTCAGCTTAACCTCTTCTACAGGTCTAAATTCCACATGTTTGTTCTCGATGTCCTTGATCTTCAGATGATCCCCACTGTCCTCGACTCCTCTGACCTTTAGAACATCATCAAGGTCATCTATGTCCTCTTTCTGGTCCAGCACTTTCTGTAGTTTCTCCAGCACGGCCTCGTCTCCATGACTCATTGTGCGGACATAGTCTTTGATCTCTTGAATGGTTTGCTGGTTTTTTATTATATCTGATCGAATCCTGGCAATCTTGCCCTCAATCAACCTCTGATAAAATGAAAAAACACAACAGGATGAATAACATACACCATATTAATTTGATGTGCTTTGGATGAAAAGTGAGGATATGTACATTTATACTATTTTGAAATTGAAAACTATCAAATTTACTTTAAATAAAAAATACAGTTTAAGCAGAAAGTAATCTGAAAAAATATTTGATAACCCCTGCTGCAAATAAACAAGAGACCCACTGGCCTTAACGCTCATCTGAGTATCATACTTCATACAAAAACCTGTTCGGGACTCTCATATTTGCATTTAAGCCTCATTCTGGAGTCTTTTGTTCACAGCTTTATGATATTTCTATCCATGCAAGTCCTATTCAATTACAAGGGAAGATGAAATCTGAAGCATTTAAATAAGCCAATATTTTCCTGACCAAGTTGCAGTGTATATAGGTCACTAGAATTTTAACAAGTTACCCCTACTCTATGATAGACTTTGTATTTTTTGACATTTAAGCTGAATGTACGAGCACAGTTTGCTTGTGTTTAAAATTAACTGAATGTTCCAGTATAATTTGATATAAATATTAATTGAATGATGAGTATGATTTGTTATATTTAAAAATTAAGTGACTGCATGAGAACAATTTGCTGGAGTTAAAAATTAACTGAAAACATGAGTTTTCTTCTTTAACATTCAACTGATTGTACGAGTATAATTTGCTAGATTTAAGAATTATTAAATGAATAAATAATCTTGTTGGATTTAAAAAAGAAATTGTACCTTACATCTTTCATAAACATGTGTACCATTTATCTGATTTAGTTAATAAAGTTGCATGGTTGATTAATTCACAATGTTCACATATGCCATGTATGTTAGATTACCCTAAGATCAGATGGAGAGGGAAAGGGGGGGAGGGGGTAAATGTAAAGATGGTAACTAACAGTGATCAACCTCATAAATCCTATAACAAATACAAATCAGAGAGATGGGCAAACACGGACCCCTGGACATACCAGACACACTCCTTAAAGGAGTAAGCACACACACCCTGTTGACTGGTCACACTCGTTGCGAGCCCTTCATCCTGATCAGGGAAATGAAGTAATCAATAGTCAGAATTAGTGTGTTCATACTCAAAAGTGGTTTACAACAAAAACTAAAGACGTGTATAATACTGAAGGTACATTCCATGCAGTTTACATTTTGAATTCTTTTTTTTACTCTCTTTATTTTTCCTGGCTGATATTCATCTCGAAACTTGAATACCACAGATTTAAAGGCTTGCTACCATTTAGAAATATACTGTAATGTAAACAATGCTCATAATGTCTGGCTAAACAAAAGTTTTATCAAATGCTAGGAGTTTAAAGCTGCATAGTAACAATTTTGCACGATAAATGAAACAAATATTATTTGATATTATTATTATTTTATTCATTCATAAAGTGCAAAATTACATACATAGTTTCTATGCGCCGTACAATGTTTGGGCTAATAATTAATGTTAAAATCCACACGCGACCTCATTCTTTTGTTCGAATGCTTCATTACTTTTCAGGAATGGGAAAGTTTCAAGCAAAAAAGGAATTATTAAGTAATCTGTGCACTTGAATTTCTCTGTTCTATCATCCCTAACTACCCTCTTTTCATATGAAATTTTGTAAGAACGAAACACAAAATCTATCAAAATATTTTATTACGAAAAACAGCTACACACAGCAGGATTAGAACACACACCTTTGTCATTCTTCTCTTTAAAAACAGATACTTTGCCCACTAAGCCACTTGGGCAGTTGGTTGAAATGCAAAAAACTAATCAAAGGCCTGAAGGGCCACAAAGGCATTGAGTGCAATATCATATAAATCAGAGTTCTCAATAAGAGGGTGAAATTAGAGAAAGATGGAGAAGAAATATTTGACTGCTGCAGTAAGATATTCCTTATTTTTAAGTATTTAAATAAAATACTAAAATCATTTATAAAATGTCAGCAAAATGTGTTTATTTACATGAAAAAAAAAATAAATTGGAGAGCTTGAGCAGAAGTTGCTTATCCTAATAAGTTCACACCCTCTTCCTTTTGCTAGATGGTATCCCATCAAGACTAGTTCCTTTACAAAGGCTACAATCAAACTTCAAATTGTAGACAAAAAATGCTGAAAAGAATATCACTGCTTCAGAATGAGACTACTAGTTTTAAAAAGTTTTCCTAGTGAAGGTGGATTTTAAGTGGGTCAATGTTCTTGCATCATTCCATTCCTTAAAAGCAATGTGCCTTGGCCCCTTTGGGACCTCAGTTCCTTTACTTTTAATGTAATGTGCCTTGGCCCCTTTGGGACCTCAGTTCCTTTACTTTTAATGATAGTGTGCCAATAAAAGATACGTACAAGCTATGATAAAATATTATGTAAAATGAATGATTAAACAGTGAATGACTTCAATAAAACACGTAATACGATATCACGGTAGATATTTCTGATTACACTAGAGACACATACTGCAATACAGTTCGGTATCAATATCATACAAGAATAGTTGCGTGAAGCCAGAAAAATTTCTGATGTCTGAAAGTGAAAGCAGGCGTCACTGCTTTAGTCTCTAAAGCTTTTGTTATTTTCATTTAATGATCATTTTATGATAATAATATAAAAAAACAAAATTGTACACAATTCCTTAACAACAACGCAATGCAACTGCAGCATGGACGACCCTAAAAGACGGACATAACTAGGTACTGAAAATGAACATTTGCAGTAAGGGGGAGAAATATGCTGCATCCGGAAATTATTATTAGATTAGGGAACTATTATTAGATTAGGAAACTATTATTAGATTAGGGAACTATTATTAGATTAGGGAACTCCCCTTTGCTTTAAAACTAAGCACCAACCTAAAACAACCAAAATATAAGACGTATTTTTTTTGTATTTTTTTCCTCTATTCACTTCAATAAATTGGCCATATCTGTAAAATTTGAGTTTTTAGGCATCAGCACATCATAAACGTAATATTTAGTGCTATCAGCACATCATAAACGTAATATTTAGTGCTATCAGCACATCATAAACGTAATATTTAGTGCTATCAGCACATCATAAACGTAATATTTAGTGCTATCAGCACATCATAAACGTAATATTTAGTGCTATCAGCACATCATAAACGTAATATTTAGTGCTATCAGCACATCATAAACGTAATATTTAGTGCTATCAGCACATCATAAACGTAATATTTAGTGCTATCAGCACATCATAAACGTAATATTTAGTGCTATCAGCACATCATAAACGTAATATTTAGTGCTATCAGCACATCATAAACGTAATATTTAGTGCTATCAGCACATCATAAACGTAATATTTAGTGCTATCAGCACATCATAAACGTAATATTTAGTGCTATCAGCACATCATAAACGTAATATTTAGTGCTATCAGCACATCATAAACGTAATATTTAGTGCTATCAGCACATCATAAACGTAATATTTAGTGCTATCAGCACATCATAAACGTAATATTTAGTGCTATCAGCACATCATAAACGTAATATTTAGTGCTATCAGCACATCATAAACGTAATATTTAGTGCTATCAGCACATCATAAACGTAATATTTAGTGCTATCAGCACATCATAAACGTAATATTTAGTGCTATCAGCACATCATAAACGTAATATTTAGTGCTATCAGCACATCATAAACGTAATATTTAGTGCTATCAGCACATCATAAACGTAATATTTAGTGCTATCAGCACATCATAAACGTAATATTTAGTGCTATCAGCACATCATAAACGTAATATTTAGTGCTATCAGCACATCATAAACGTAATATTTAGTGCTATCAGCACATCATAAACGTAATATTTAGTGCTATCAGCACATCATAAACGTAATATTTAGTGCTATCAGCACATCATAAACGTAATATTTAGTGCTATCAGCACATCATAAACGTAATATTTAGTGCTATCAGCACATCATAAACCGTAATATTAGTGCTATCAGCACATCATAAACGTAATATTTAGTGCTATCAGCACATCATAAACGTAATATTTAGTGCTATCAGCACATCATAAACGTAATATTTAGTGCTATCAGCACATCATAAACGTAATATTTAGTGCTATCAGCACATCATAAACGTAATATTTAGTGCTATCAGCACATCATAAACGTAATATTTAGTGCTATCAGCACATCATAAACGTAATATTTAGTGCTATCAGCACATCATAAACGTAATATTTAGTGCTATCAGCACATCATAAACGTAATATTTAGTGCTATCAGCACATCATAAACGTAATATTTAGTGCTATCAGCACATCATAAACGTAATATTTAGTGCTATCAGCACATCATAAACGTAATATTTAGTGCTATCAGCACATCATAAACGTAATATTTAGTGCTATCAGCACATCATAAACGTAATATTTAGTGCTATCAGCATCATAAACGTAATATTTAGTGCTATCAGCACATCATAAACGTAATATTTAGTGCTATCAGCACATCATAAACGTAATATTTAGTGCTATCAGCACATCATAAACGTAATATTTAGTGCTATCAGCACATCATAAACGTAATATTTAGTGCTATCAGCACATCATAAACGTAATATTTAGTGCTATCAGCACATCATAAACGTAATATTTAGTGCTATCAGCACATCATAAACGTAATATTTAGTGCTATCAGCACATCATAAACGTAATATTTAGTGCTATCAGCACATCATAAACGTAATATTTAGTGCTATCAGCACATCATAAACGTAATATTTAGTGCTATCAGCACATCATAAACGTAATATTTAGTGCTATCAGCACATCATAAACGTAATATTTAGTGCTATCAGCACATCATAAACGTAATATTTAGTGCTATCAGCACATCATAAACGTAATATTTAGTGCTATCAGCACATCATAAACGTAATATTTAGTGCTATCAGCACATCATAAACGTAATATTTAGTGCTATCAGCACATCATAAACGTAATATTTAGTGCTATCAGCACATCATAAACGTAATATTTAGTGCTATCAGCACATCATAAACGTAATATTAGTGCTATCAGCACATCATAAACGTAATATTTAGTGCTATCAGCACATCATAAACGTAATATTTAGTGCTATCAGCACATCATAAACGTAATATTTAGTGCTATCAGCACATCATAAACGTAATATTTAGTGCTATCAGCACATCATAAACGTAATATTTAGTGCTATCAGCACATCATAAACGTAATATTTAGTGCTATCAGCACATCATAAACGTAATATTTAGTGCTATCAGCACATCATAAACGTAATATTTAGTGCTATCAGCACATCATAAACGTAATATTTAGTGCTATCAGCACATCATAAACGTAATATTTAGTGCTATCAGCACATCATAAACGTAATATTTAGTGCTATCAGCACATCATAAACGTAATATTTAGTGCTATCAGCACATCATAAACGTAATATTTAGTGCTATCAGCACATCATAAACGTAATATTTAGTGCTATCAGCACATCATAAACGTAATATTTAGTGCTATCAGCACATCATAAACGTAATATTTAGTGCTATCAGCACATCATAAACGTAATATTTAGTGCTATCAGCACATCATAAACGTAATATTTAGTGCTATCAGCACATCATAAACGTAATATTTAGTGCTATCAGCACATCATAAACGTAATATTTAGTGCTATCAGCACATCATAAACGTAATATTTAGTGCTATCAGCACATCATAAACGTAATATTTAGTGCTATCAGCACATCATAAACGTAATATTTAGTGCTATCAGCACATCATAAACGTAATATTTAGTGCTATCAGCACATCATAAACGTAATATTTAGTGCTATCAGCACATCATAAACGTAATATTTAGTGCTATCAGCACATCATAAACGTAATATTTAGTGCTATCAGCACATCATAAACGTAATATTTAGTGCTATCAGCACATCATAAACGTAATATTTAGTGCTATCAGCACATCATAAACGTAATATTTAGTGCTATCAGCACATCATAAACGTAATATTTAGTGCTATCAGCACATCATAAACGTAATATTTAGTGCTATCAGCACATCATAAACGTAATATTTAGTGCTATCAGCACATCATAAACGTAATATTTAGTGCTATCAGCACATCATAAACGTAATATTGTGCTATCATGCACATCATAAACGTAATATTTAGTGCTATCAGCACATCATAAACGTAATATTTAGTGCTATCAGCACATCATAAACGTAATATTTAGTGCTATCAGCACATCATAAACGTAATATTTAGTGCTATCAGCACATCATAAACGTAATATTTAGTGCTATCAGCACATCATAAACGTAATATTTAGTGCTATCAGCACATCATAAACGTAATATTTAGTGCTATCAGCACATCATAAACGTAATATTTAGTGCTATCAGCACATCATAAACGTAATATTTAGTGCTATCAGCACATCATAAACGTAATATTTAGTGCTATCAGCACATCATAAACGTAATATTTAGTGCTATCAGCACATCATAAACGTAATATTTAGTGCTATCAGCACATCATAAACGTAATATTTAGTGCTATCAGCACATCATAAACGTAATATTTAGTGCTATCAGCACATCATAAACGTAATATTTAGTGCTATCAGCACATCATAAACGTAATATTTAGTGCTATCAGCACATCATAAACGTAATATTTAGTGCTATCAGCACATCATAAACGTAATATTTAGTGCTATCAGCACATCATAAACGTAATATTTAGTGCTATCAGCACATCATAAACGTAATATTTAGTGCTATCAGCACATCATAAACGTAATATTTAGTGCTATCAGCACATCATAAACGTAATATTTAGTGCTATCAGCACATCATAAACGTAATATTTAGTGCTATCAGCACATCATAAACGTAATATTTAGTGCTATCAGCACATCATAAACGTAATATTTAGTGCTATCAGCACATCATAAACGTAATATTTAGTGCTATCAGCACATCATAAACGTAATATTTAGTGCTATCAGCACATCATAAACGTAATATTTAGTGCTATCAGCACATCATAAACGTAATATTTAGTGCTATCAGCACATCATAAACGTAATATTTAGTGCTATCAGCACATCATAAACGTAATATTTAGTGCTATCAGCACATCATAAACGTAATATTTAGTGCTATCAGCACATCATAAACGTAATATTTAGTGCTATCAGCACATCATAAACGTAATATTTAGTGCTATCAGCACATCATAAACGTAATATTTAGTGCTATCAGCACATCATAAACGTAATATTTAGTGCTATCAGCACATCATAAACGTAATATTTAGTGCTATCAGCACATCATAAACGTAATATTTAGTGCTATCAGCACATCATAAACGTAATATTTAGTGCTATCAGCACATCATAAACGTAATATTTAGTGCTATCAGCACATCATAAACGTAATATTTAGTGCTATCAGCACATCATAAACGTAATATTTAGTGCTATCAGCACATCATAAACGTAATATTTAGTGCTATCAGCACATCATAAACGTAATATTTAGTGCTATCAGCACATCATAAACGTAATATTTAGTGCTATCAGCACATCATAAACGTAATATTTAGTGCTATCAGCACATCATAAACGTAATATTTAGTGCTATCAGCACATCATAAACGTAATATTTAGTGCTATCAGCACATCATAAACGTAATATTTAGTGCTATCAGCACATCATAAACGTAATATTTAGTGCTATCAGCACATCATAAACGTAATATTTAGTGCTATCAGCACATCATAAACGTAATATTTAGTGCTATCAGCACATCATAAACGTAATATTTAGTGCTATCAGCACATCATAAACGTAATATTTAGTGCTATCAGCACATCATAAACGTAATATTTAGTGCTATCAGCACATCATAAACGTAATATTTAGTGCTATCAGCACATCATAAACGTAATATTTAGTGCTATCAGCACATCATAAACGTAATATTTAGTGCTATCAGCACATCATAAACGTAATATTTAGTGCTATCAGCACATCATAAACGTAATATTTAGTGCTATCAGCACATCATAAACGTAATATTTAGTGCTATCAGCACATCATAAACGTAATATTTAGTGCTATCAGCACATCATAAACGTAATATTTAGTGCTATCAGCACATCATAAACGTAATATTTAGTGCTATCAGCACATCATAAACGTAATATTTAGTGCTATCAGCACATCATAAACGTAATATTTAGTGCTATCAGCACATCATAAACGTAATATTTAGTGCTATCAGCACATCATAAACGTAATATTTAGTGCTATCAGCACATCATAAACGTAATATTTAGTGCTATCAGCACATCATAAACGTAATATTTAGTGCTATCAGCACATCATAAACGTAATATTTAGTGCTATCAGCACATCATAAACGTAATATTTAGTGCTATCAGCACATCATAAACGTAATATTTAGTGCTATCAGCACATCATAAACGTAATATTTAGTGCTATCAGCACATCATAAACGTAATATTTAGTGCTATCAGCACATCATAAACGTAATATTTAGTGCTATCAGCACATCATAAACGTAATATTTAGTGCTATCAGCACATCATAAACGTAATATTTAGTGCTATCAGCACATCATAAACGTAATATTTAGTGCTATCAGCACATCATAAACGTAATATTTAGTGCTATCAGCACATCATAAACGTAATATTTAGTGCTATCAGCACATCATAAACGTAATATTTAGTGCTATCAGCACATCATAAACGTAATATTTAGTGCTATCAGCACATCATAAACGTAATATTTAGTGCTATCAGCACATCATAAACGTAATATTTAGTGCTATCAGCACATCATAAACGTAATATTTAGTGCTATCAGCACATCATAAACGTAATATTTAGTGCTATCAGCACATCATAAACGTAATATTTAGTGCTATCAGCACATCATAAACGTAATATTTAGTGCTATCAGCACATCATAAACGTAATATTTAGTGCTATCAGCACATCATAAACGTAATATTTAGTGCTATCAGCACATCATAAACGTAATATTTAGTGCTATCAGCACATCATAAACGTAATATTTAGTGCTATCAGCACATCATAAACGTAATATTTAGTGCTATCAGCACATCATAAACGTAATATTTAGTGCTATCAGCACATCATAAACGTAATATTTAGTGCTATCAGCACATCATAAACGTAATATTTAGTGCTATCAGCACATCATAAACGTAATATTTAGTGCTATCAGCACATCATAAACGTAATATTTAGTGCTATCAGCACATCATAAACGTAATATTTAGTGCTATCAGCACATCATAAACGTAATATTTAGTGCTATCAGCACATCATAAACGTAATATTTAGTGCTATCAGCACATCATAAACGTAATATTTAGTGCTATCAGCACATCATAAACGTAATATTTAGTGCTATCAGCACATCATAAACGTAATATTTAGTGCTATCAGCACATCATAAACGTAATATTTAGTGCTATCAGCACATCATAAACGTAATATTTAGTGCTATCAGCACATCATAAACGTAATATTTAGTGCTATCAGCACATCATAAACGTAATATTTAGTGCTATCGCTTTTTCAAAAATTAGAATAGTGTACATAGCTCGCCTTAAAATATTTTTGCGATTTTTGAAAATTGATTTTTGGAAATTGAAAAGATGTAGATTATAAAAGTACTTCAAATATTTAGGGCGAGATGAGACCAATAAAGAAAAACTTTGAAAATAACCAGATTTTGGACACAAAGTAGGAATATGGAATCCTGGGAGATTTGGGATGTATCTGGTTCTAGCATGCATAAAGCTTTTGTTGCGCTGTTAACGTGTTTCTTTTAACCCCGGAATCTGATATGTATTTGTTTCCACAATTTTCTTATTAAACATTTAATTTTGTAAATTTTAAGGCCATATTTTGGGGTTTCTGAATCAGCTTCTTTTGGAATGGAGATCCGTCGGACCCCCAGAGAATGCTACCCACAAGTGCAATCAGTAAAACTGTTTACTCTCTACGAAAAATACAGATTATGTGGTCCTGTTGTCCATAGATCTCCCCCATACATGCTATGATGTAGATTCACTTACTGTATCCACTTCCTAAATCATTCTGAGAGTAGTGAGTTATTTCATGTAAATAAATAGATTTTCAGCCCATTTTTTGCAAAAAAAAAAATCTTTGTTCTACCCTTCATTTCAGGAGAATTTGCTATGCACGTTTTCATATATAGTGATTAGTATCTCATATCTCACAAGTTGTTGTCTCAATAGCTTAGTTAAAAACTTCATTACTATTCAAAGTGACTCATAAGGGTGATAGGAGGGGAAATCACATATTTTTCATGAACTATATTTTCAATGGGATTGGTGTGGGGAGGGTGTGTGTGGGGAGGGTGTGTGTGTGTGTGGTGGTCGGGGGGGGGGGGGGGGGGTGTACATTGATACGATCTAAACACGCTATCCATACATCAGGTGCCTGAGATTTTGAAATCTGTAGGATTTATTATTTAGGTTTAGATCTGGAATTTTGTAATCTATGGAATTATTAAGGTTTAGATCCTGAGATTTTGTAATCTGTGGGATAACATGCTGACACAGGATTTACTTACAGCGTCTAAATCCTGGGATTTCCCCATGTTAGTTGACACGGTTTCCATCATTAGATACAACGACACGCACACGACGACAAAAAACGTAGCTCCCCAGACCACCACGTATTTCTTCATGTCGCTCAAATGCACGTGTAACGCACGTGTATTGCAATTCTAGCTTGTAAACAATTTGTCACAAGTGATTTGCGACAATATTCTTTCGATCGTTGACGTATTGAAGTTTGAATATCTTATATCCCGATCCCGATTTTAAATGCGTTCTAAGCGATTCTATTAAGATATCATATATACTGTCTATTATGCTGATATATTCATTCAAGTTTACTATGTTTTATTGTTATCATTTATTTGTAAATGACAAGTGAGAGTTATCTTTATTTGTTTGTCGGTTCAATTTGCAGGTACCAGGATGTTTATACCAGTGATGGTTTGACTGTTCTAAAATTTGGAAAGACAATAGTATATGATACGGAATATAAGACTAGTGAGGACAAGTATTCGAGGACATACTATTACTAATATTCTCTCTCAAAACCACTGTTTTCACAATCTGAAAGAGAGTATTGGATAAACTTTTACAAGTGCCCCTAGATCTAACAGTACTTTTCTTCTAGACACTGTGAAGAATCCTCGCTTTACAGAGAGAGAGAGAGAGAGAGAGAGAGAGAGAGAGAGAGAGAGAGGTGATCGAACTGACAATAAGTTGCGATTGGAACAATATTTAGCCATTCTGAAGATTATTTCCCCCCTATTTATTTTATTTTTTTTTTTTTTAAGTGCACAATTCGAACTAAGAGTTACGATCCCTTAAAGAAGTGGGAGGAGGGAGATTAAGTAAAGATATAAGACTAGTGGGACTTTTTTTTTCCCTCCCGAAGTTCTCAGCTGTAAATGATTAAGAGATCAGTGCGCGCACATCCCAAATGATGCTGGGCCAATCTTGGAATCACATAACCAGGGGCGGAGAACTCCACCAGAACACAGTGCAATAACTCACTCCTTTCTCTATTTTGAGCTTGGATCTCAGGCGTGGATCTCAACAGAGCAAATAATCGTAATGAAATCTATGAATGATTGTAATTCTAATTTTAAACGTAACATTGAAATATTTTATTTCCCCATCATTTTCACTAAGGACTCCGATTCCCTAGTAGTGTTCAAACTTTAGTTTGCGGAAAGGATTTCTCATAGAATGACAAAAATTGGATCCGCGCCTCATTTGTCCAGGGTGTTGTCCGTTCACACATGTTGATCTCATTATGTACAGCAGCTCTAATAAACCAAACTCTTACGTCGAAATTCAGAGAGTCACCGTCTGATACCGTGGGATCTCGTGTTGTTTAGGTGCGCGCCCCGCCCCCTCTGTTTCTGTTAGGCGTGGGTGGTATTGATCGCACGGGAAGATTCAGGTAAACGCAGACAGTGATAGAAGTGCGCAGACGAAGATTTCTTCTCGGAGGGGAGCTCCCTCACTCACAGGTAAGTCCCGGGGGTAGGGAATTTAATAAGCGGGTATAATTCGAGAATGGAGGACTTGCGAGTGGTTCTTTTACAAAAATCAGAAACGTTTTTCATGTTATTCAGTTTGCCTATCTCATCCAATATTAAGCACAGTTTATCGAGAACAATAATTGAATCCATGATATCAATTATTACTGAACATCTGGACCATAAGCACATATTACGAGAGAGACAAATATAGATAGAGAGAAGAGAGACAGAAAGAGGGGAAAAGAGAGGCAGACAGAGAGAAACAGATAGAAGACGTCATTAAACTATGTTCATTACCGTTTCCAAGGTGATGTGAATTTCACGGTAGTTCATTAAAAAGAAAGGTCTGTATCATAAAACGTCGTGAAACTGACATTTAAAATTTCTGCAACGCAGGTATGAAATTAATTAAGATTCTTAATAACAGGCATGTGGAGACATAGTTAGACTTAGCTGCGACCGTCCACATATCACGGTAGGTAGAAATTTCTATTCTTAGGCGGACAGGTGTCTCGTGCATTTCGATATTATGTTCACCTACAGAAGTATGCGTTATATGTGAAATATTACATTTATTTGCGTTATCTGCGAAATATTACATTTGTTTGCGTTATCTGCGATATATTACATTTGTGTGCATTAAGTGATATACCTGTGAAACACTAAATCTTTACGTGGTTACCTGTGATATACCTGTGAAACACTAAATCTTTACGTGGTAACCTGTGATATACCCGTGAAACACTAAATCTTTACGTGGTAACCTGTGATATACCTGTGAAACACTAAATCTTTACGTGGTAACCTGTGATATACCCGTGAAACACTAAATCTTTACGTGGTAACCTGTGATATACCCGTGAAACACTAAATCTTTACGTGGTAACCTGTGATATACCCGTGAAACACTAAATCTTTACGTGGTAACCTGTGATATACCCGTGAAACACTAAATCTTTACGTGGTAACCTGTGATATACCCGTGAAACACTAAATCTTTACGTGGTAACCTGTGATATACCCGTGAAACACTAAATCTTTACGTGGTAACCTGTGATATACCCGTGAAACACTAAATCTTTACGTGGTGACCTGTGATATACCTGTG